>JAYMSI010000006.1:0-24624 GCA_036897315.1 Plantago indica
TCCATATCTATAAGCTAGGATTGGTGGAAAAGAGAGGATATGCAAGAGAGCGTATGGAGCTTGTTTCGCCTCGATTCAACCCTCTCACTTTTGGCACCTGTGTCTGTCACCCAGGCATGTTAATTGGCCTCCTCTCTTAAGGCGGGAAGGAGCTTAGTCCTTGATCCTAAGTAGTTGGAAGTATGACCGTGGGACTCTCGGTACTCCATTGTATCTAGACTCTTACTACTTACTTCTCGTCTGAGCACAGCGTTTCTAGCGCAGAACATAGCGGCGAATTCCTTCGTCACTATGCACGGCCGTTGCTTGGAAACGGGTGATTACTTCGGCACCTTCCCTCTACTTCGTATTCAATCTACGCCCTATGCCTGCCTTTTTTCTAGGTGCTTCGGCTTTCGATATCGTACAAAGGCCTAGGTAGGTATTCCTCATAGAGTTACTTGTCCCGTCCATGGATGTATGCAACAAGGAGGAGTCCTCACGGAACTGCTTTTTGCATGAGAGCGTTTAATGCTCTCTGCCCGGGGTCTGACCCCCGAGCTATGGTTGTCCAAAGATGGTAGTTCAATAATTAAGGTCAGAGTTTCCTTCTACCAATCAGGGTTCGTCAATTGTGAAATCCCTGACCTCTTAGCCTATAGCCCGCATCACTGCCCTTCCTCCATTCCACAGAAACTGAGAACACTTATTGATAATCTTTGCTCTAGGCCCTATCCACTTTGTCTATCCTTCAACCATGCGTTGGGGAAGCCTTTTGTAAAGTAATGGCTAGTTCTTCGCTACTCAACTCGTCCAAGGGCCCTCTTCTGAAAGGGAACCCTTGGGATCCGTCGACCCGTACCAAGCTAGCTAGCAGGAAGTGCTTTCCCTTCGAGCAAAGAATAAGTCAGGACACAGCGTTCCAGGCTCGTCAATTGCCTGGGAATCTTAGATCCATTTCTTCTCAAGACTCTCGAGGAAAAGGTATGGCCCGGGAGAGACAAACCAAAAGAGAGAGGCTAACCCAAAGACATATCTTCCGTTAGTTCGTATACACCTGCTGGAAGGCGTCCTCAGCAACCCGCCAAGTAAGTAATAGCTATAGGCGCGAGACAACTCTACTCTATGTTAGAAGAACTCAATAGTTCCAACACTTTACTTGGGTTTATTGAGATTCGGCAGATCTTGGAGTTTCAAGAAAGGGATTGAATCAAACGACTTTCTGTCTCAGTTTAGTGGTCTGGTCGAGCTAATGCAGATGAAATTATTTCAACCGATAATAGTTCGCTACTAGTTCATCATATCCTAGTCCCTCTGTCCTATAGGTCGAATCAAGTAAATAGAGATTCCACAACCTTCTATTCACTGATAAGAAAAGTCAAAATGTAAATAGATAGAAAGATTATTAGTCCCGTTCCTAAATAACCGAAGTCAAAGAATAATACGGAGAGGTTTTGTATTTACGAGGAAGCTCGACCTATTCATTACTTTAGATGAAATGGAACTGCTCTTCTATTATTTTTGGAGTTCCACTAGATAGTAAGATTTGTGCATCACCCCAATGGGAAAACACTGCTTTCTTTCAATCAAAGAGAGTTTCCGTTCGTTGGTGGAAACTTTTTTAGCCTTCCTTTTTAAGCCCAACTAGAAGGAAGACAGATCATCAAAGATCTGTTTTAGCATTTGAAATTGACAGAAATGGCATCAAAGTATTGCTCGTAGAATTTCATATAAAAGTGAGGGAACTCAATAGAAGGGGGTATCATTCATATGATTGTGAAAAGAAGAAGGAGTAAGACCTGTCCGAAAGAAAGACGCTGGTGCAGGTTATTGAGTTATAGAAGCTACATTTGTTTTTGACAATCGGGGTCATTTAGAATGACCCCTAGACAGCATAAGAGACTCTAAAAGACCTCATTCAAATATTTCCTTTGGTTGTAAAAATTAGCTAAGCGCATTTGGCTCCCTAGCATAGGCCTGTCAATAGAAGTGTTGGCCTGGTCCTTTTCCCCTTGTCCCAACTTCCAGCTTTGGGTAGTTTCACGCCTGTAGCGGGGTTCCGTCTTGCTGTCTCACCCACTAAGGAATCCCCTTCCCCTCTTAGCTTTTCGGTTATGCGCCTATCCTGGTTCCTATTAGGTATTAGTAGTGATGCTGCTTTCCCGCTTTTTCCAATCTTCTGAGAAACTCCTCTCAAGAACGGTAGTGAAAAAGCTCTGATCTATCCTTTCCGCGTTGAGGACGTAAGTCTGATCTTCTCCGCTATTTTTAGAAAGTCGATTCGCTCTGACTTGACCTTTAAAAGTAGCTTAAATCATTGGCGTTTATTCATTTACATTTATTTAATAAGATATTCTTTGGCTTTAGGTTCATGGGGGCTTGGCATGAAAGAGAATACTGAAAAGAAAGAGTTAACGAACTAACTCTATGACCGACCAAAGGTGCTGGAAGCTAGTACTACCTATCGAGTAGACCCTTCCTTCTGGAGCACATCGATACTGTAAAGAAAGATCTCTCGTTGACTAAATAGTGTCATTTTTTTTTACGACAGAGGAGTCGTGCTTTTTCAAAACCGGAATGGACTTCTCTCTAGAACTAGAAAAGTCCTTTGGAAGATTTTACCCTATACTAGACACACAACACACAATTTATCTTTTTCCTAACTCATACGCACCCCTCCTTTTTTTATTACAATATTTCAAATAGAAAATCCTCAGAAGAGTTGGACTCGTCCAAGACGGGGTACGCAAATCATCCAAACTTTTAGAGAATAGGAGAAAGAAGCCAGGGCGTCGCCCTTCTTTTTTTTTTAGAGTTTACCTATTTCTTTTGTTTGCGCAGATCAACGTAAGGTGGGAAACTAACAATTTCGTATCCATTCTTCTTTCTTCTACTCTATTAGGGTGAAGCCCCTTCTGTCTGGATATCATCAGATTGGTCTGAAACCTTCTAGGTCCTTTAGAAAATTGACCGCATTATGTACTATTCTTAGTCTCCGAGACCAGGTCTTTTCTTAAGTACCTTAAGTACTCTGCTTAGGTCTCTCTGCCCTCTTCGGGCTCTCTTAGAACCTATTAGGACCTTCTTCTTTACTTATTATGGATTGATGATTCCACGCTTGTCTTTGTCTACTAATAGGTAATACGTGGATGAGACTCAAACTAATGACTAAGGACACTACAGTTAGGGAAGGGCTTTGAAGCAAGAATACCGATCTATACTATAATTGAATGAAGAGGAAAGCCATTTTTTTTTTTCATTTTGGATCCTTCTTCTTATACGATAAATGTGAATCAATAATTACGTATATAATCAAATGAAAGAAGAAAGAAAAAGCCGGCAGAAAAGGCAGGACAGACCAGAAAGTGTCTTTCATCTACATAAAAGGAAGTACTCATCCCCAGATCCAACAATCTTGTAGAAGATATCGAAGCCATGGAAAGAGAGAAGGAGAAAGCGTTAAGAGACGGTCAGTGAGTATCTGATAGATGGGGCTTATTCATCCAAATTCGAAAAATATTTGATTGTCCAATTCGAATAGAGTCCTTGTACCAGAAACCTCACTAGGAAGATCCGAGGGGATGAGACAGTACAAGGTCTTCCACTACATAGGAGTCTCCGCGGCTCCGTAGCAGTAGCAGACTAGCCTAGCGTAGCGACAAGGAAAAGCGAGCTTTTGACAATCAACCTTCCGCTCCTCTCCCTTATGGTCAAGTGCTTTCGCTCCTATACTTCGAATCAATATACGCGGCGTTCGAATCCAGCCCCTAGAAGAATTTGATCGAAATGGAACTTTCGATGTCTATGGAAAAAAGATTTTTGAAGCAAGTGATGGTTAGTGTAACAGTACTTTTTCTTACTCTCATCCTTTTTCACTCAAACATCTTTCTGTCTATAAAGGCAGCCTTTCTTACTACATTTATTACCGATATTCTCGACTTTCTTCTTTCTGCGATGGATCGAATTCCTCTTGGAGGTGAAGACGGTCGAAGTGATAGTAGTTCTTCCTCTTCCAAACAACCTTCTTTTGATCTCAACCTCCCACCCTCAGAAAACGATGCTCTACTTGAGAGGAATGAAGAGATCCAAAAGCTAGAGATCAAAAAAAAAAAAGGAGTTATTGGCATCTCTCGTAGACCCTCTAATTCAAGAGGAAAAATAGAAATTCCCTGGTAAAAACTTTGAAAAAGTGCCCTCTGGCATTGAACTGGTGAATCTGCTGATCAGGCGGATAGGGAGCAAAAAAGCGCGGGAGGAATTCGAGTGCTCTGTCTCGCAACCACGGACTGACCAAAGAAATCTACTCAAATGGCTAAGCAGGGCTTGTCGGAATGGAATCGATCAAGACAATGGCTTACTGGACATAAATAAGATCTGAAATTCGATGGATCATTAAGAAATATGGGAATGAGAACTAGAAGCCTATGAGATCTTTTCCCCTAGTTTCTCTTGGTCAACAACCAACCTTTCTTCTTCCTTATTCATTATCTCTTTCGGGATCAGAACAATGAAAGAAATCAAAGAATATGCTACTTTCTGTTTTGTCGAGCCTTGCTTTGGTTTCTGGTTTGATGGTTGTACGTGCTAAAAATCCGGTACATTCTGTTTTGTTTTCCATCCCAGTCTTTCGCAATACTGCCGGGTTACTTCTTTTCTTAGGTCTCGACTTTTTCGCTATGATCTTCCCAGTAGTTCATATAGGAGCGATAGCCGTTTTATTCTTATTCGTTGTAATGATGTTCAATATTCAACTAGCAGAAATTCACGAAGAAGTCTTGCGCTATTTACCAGTGAGTGGTATTATTGGACTCATCTTTTGGTGGGAAATCTTCTTCATTTTAGATAATGAAAGCATTCCATTACTACCAACCCAGACCTCTCTGAGATATACAGTTTATGCCGAAAAGGTACGTAGTTGGACGAATTTGGAAACTTTGGGCAATTTACTTTATACCTACTATTTCGTCTGGTTTTTGGTTCCGAGTCTCATTTTATTAGTAGCCATGATTGGGGCTATCGTACTTACGATGCATAGAACTACTAAGGTGAAAAGACAGGATGTATTCCGACGAAATGCTCTAGATTCTAGGAGGACTCTAATGAGGAGGACAACAGACCCACTCACGATCCACTAAATAAAAGGAAATTTTCTATTAGCCATTCGTGAGCACATTTGACATGCACAGTGGACATCGAGTCTTAGGGGCTTAACGTCTACATTAGAAAGTCGGTCAGTTTCTATGTAGGGTAGTATTTCCGTCTAGCGTCTCAATCTCACCCTTGCCCTCACTCCCCATATGTCAATGAATTCGATTCGGATTGGTCCTCTATGACAACGCTTAAGTCAATAAAAGTGGATTTGGGGGAGAGATTCTTTATTGCTTGCATTAAGAAATTTAGAGTTTTTTCTTAAAAAGGACTCCAAGAAAGACCGAAAAAGGATTAAAGGTTCTTTCTATTTTATTTTTATATCATTGTTCAAGGACAGGTGATTACTGAGCGGATTCGCAGCTTTATGGATTTTCCGGTATGCCGCTCCGCTAGCAAGGAGCGTCGGGGCAGGGGCGGAGCTAAAAGAAATCTGGGAGAATTGCGAATCCTTTGATTGCTTATTTAATGGAGATCTATGTCTTTCTTGTTTCACTAGCGCGGACAAAAGTGCACATGTTCATTGAGTTAGTCAAACCGGATGTTTTTATGTCAAAGACCCAAAGCTACGTGCAAGTTCTCATTGGATTTCGGTTCTTCTTAACAGCGATGGCTATTCATTTAAGTCTTCGGGTAGCACCACTAGATCTTCAACAAGGTGAAAATGCTCGTATTCTCTATGTACATGTTCCTGCGGCTCGGATGAGTATTCTTGTTTATATCGTTACGGCTATAAATACTTTCTTCTTCCTAGTAACAAAACATCCCCTTTTTCTTCGCGGTTCCGGAACCGGTATAGAAATGGGTGCTTTTTTTACGTTGTTGACCTTAGTGACTGGGGGGTTTTGGGGAAAACCCATGTGGGGCACTTTTTGGGTCTGGGATGCTCGTTTAACCTCTGTATTCATATTGTTCTTTATTTACCTGGGTGCACTCTGTTTTCAAAAGCTTTCTGTCGAACTGGCTTCTATTTTAATCCGTGCTGGACCGATCGATATACCCATAATCAAGTCTTCAGTCAACTGGTGGAATACATCGCATCAACCTGGGAGCATTAGCCGATCTGGTACATCCATACATGTTTCTATGCTCATTCCTATTTTGTTTAACTTTGCTAACTCCCCCTTATCAACCCCTATCTTATTCGTTTTGGAAACACGTCTTCCTATTTCATCTTTTCGTGAATCTCCTTTCAAAGAAGAAATCGAAGCTCGAGAAGGAATCTCAAAACCTAGTTCACTCGCTGAGTCTCTTTGCATCTATGGCTGAATGGCTAAAGCGCTCAACCTAAGAAAGAGAAAAGTAGGTTCGAGTCCTACTGGATGCATCAAACAAATGAAGCCTACAGCCACTTTTTAGTGAAAATCTCTATCGAAGAATTTATTATCTAAGAAAAGCCTATAGCAAAGGGACCATTCTTATTCCTGTCGAAATAGACTTAAATAGGCTTTTGCCATATGGAAATAGCCAAACTCTGGAGCACTTGTGATTCATTGAATAGACCATTAGACGGGCGAAGGAAAAGCGAAAGCGACTCCTAAATTCATTGACCAGATAATCCATCCATATCTATAAGCTAGGATTGGTGGAAAAGAGAGGATATGCAAGAAAAAGCCTTCTTCAACAAGCTCCCTGAACTACCAAAAGTCCCACCTATCTCGTTATTCAATGAATTGAAGCGTCCGACTCCGGGGACTAATCCGCCTGCTATTTACTAGAGAATTCCCTACCTTATTCTTGATAAGATGGTTCCATGATCCCCAGACGGGGCAAATCCTATCGAAAGAGAGCTAAGAAGCCTTGCCCCAAACCACCGATTCACTCTCCTTCTTTTCTTTCGCAAGATCCTACTCTTCTTTCAGAACCGATAAGGCAAGACAGTGCCTGCCTCTGCTTTACCTACGGGCGAGGGGACCTCCTATTCCTTTGGTCCTAAGGAGAATGGAAAATCGAAGCATGTTTATACGATTTACCCTGTCGGAAGATATCGCTCCCTGAGTTTCTTTCTACTAAGAAGTTTTCAAATTATTGCATTTTTCGAACCATTTCTTTTTATATGAGATATGTCCGTCAATGCTTTTTTCCTTCCTTCTCTCTTTATCCAATCTATCCTATCTCAGCGGAAAGCTTGTGTTCATCTTCCTGAAATCCCCTTCTTTCTTGGACACTCAACACATTGTAAAAATCCCCAATCATTAGTCAAGGACCAGCCACCCCTCCAGCCAACCTTTCCAAATCATTCCAAAGGTTCCTCCTGTCACTTAACTGATTCCGCGCATATATCACAGTTAAATAACAAAAAAGTCTATCATCCAAACTATCTTTTTTGAGATGCAAATACTGATCAGAAGCACTCAGAATACCAACATTGATCTTACTTGCATCCCAAAACAAATTCTACTATTCACATGATGAACATAATTATTTGTACAATTACCAGACTTTGTTTAAAATAAGAGTAATCTCCGTTTGTTCACCCATGGGTATTCCAGTGCTCTATTAAAGGAGAAGTAGTTACTCGATTACCTTACGGTTTACTTTGTGTTTTCTACCCAGACTTCAGAAATGGAACGATCGTTTAATATGCCAGAAAGTTTTAGTAATCGGAGTTCCTTCGAAAAAGAGGAATGGAATTCCTTTCTAAATAATAAAGCTTTTTGATCGGATTAGCCAAAACGCATGAATTGCCATTCTACCTAACCTAAATAATGTTCTCGTTCTAGTTAGAATGCTCATTTATTTACCCGTTGAAGGTCTAGTTATTAATGGATAATAGGAGAGTTGTGGGGTAGTCTTTTCAGCAGCAAAGGCACCATTTTTGGGGGGGGAATCCCGACCAATAGCCATATTTCGCGCTTAAGTCTATTTCAAATTTCAAGAACACAGCGCATAATTATTTTAATCTAGCCCAGTTCTCCCCACGCGATACGACACCTATGCTCATTTTTTATAAGCTCCCGAACTGCAAAATACTCGAATAGAATCTGTTCTTCTAAAATCTTCTGATTTAGGAAGGATTTCTTCGCCAAGACTGCAGGCCCTAAGAAAGGTTTCACTATCCTACTCAACCCCCCCCCCACGTGTACTTTCAGTATTAAGGAGGTTCGGGAAGACCGGAAGAGAAAACCTTATTAATTTAAGTAATTTTCTAATTGAAAAATCTAAATAGCAGAGAAGGCCCGAAAGACTTAGTCTAGATTGTATAAAACTGCATAAATTTGAAGATGTCGCTCATCTGCTAACCCGGCCATATAGTATTATGTTACCTTTTGGTCCGGTTTAGGGCATTCATTCTCCAAACAAATCCTCCTAGACTTCTATAAAATAAAAAAAAAAGTTCCCTTTGTTATTTTTTCTTATTGGAAGATTGAAACAGGTGTCGCGGATCTCGGAGGTTATAAAGGTAAAGGGAGCCTTACACACTACGCAAAGAGCGGGCACTTTCTAAAATAGCATAGGGGATACCATCGACGCTGTCCCGGTTTCCTTAGTCCCCTCCCAACCACTTTTAGTTTAGGTTATAAACACGAATGCATACTGGCAACCACACTATTGTGTCTAAATTCT
The DNA here is from genome assembly GCA_036897315.1 of Plantago indica. Classification (NCBI taxonomy): domain Eukaryota; kingdom Viridiplantae; phylum Streptophyta; class Magnoliopsida; order Lamiales; family Plantaginaceae; genus Plantago; species Plantago indica. The sequence continues at coordinate 8,695 of JAYMSI010000006.1, forward strand.
TTTATGTCACAAAGGCTACGCCGCTTATTAATATAGCAACGCACTCATCCCTTACTGCACTTATTGGAGTTCAAAAGGTTCCCTTGTCTCCGTAGAAATTTTGGAAGAAGGAAGCTAACCAAAATTTTATAGATCTATTATTAGAAAAGGTGTTTTGTTAATACAGAAACAATACAGCCCTCCCACAAACACTCGTAGATAAAGCTACGCCAAGTCAGGTCGCGGGGACACAAGAAGGGGCGGCGTCTGTAAATTTAAGGAAGGCTTTCTATAATATTATTCTAAGAAGACGTATATTCCTAAAATAAACCGACGCGGGCTAGATATCGGGAAGGGATAACGGAAATTCTATTAACCAAAACACCCTAAAAGGGGACTCCACCTACAAACGCGAGAATCGTTTGCGCAGGTTTTTGGTGTATTCTATATACAAAAATATAAATAATTGGTATTTAAGGTTGGGTTGTTTTAGGAGGGAACCTTTACTTTATCCGTAAAAGAGTAGGCTATAGCTGACTTCTTAAATAAAGAAAAGGACGCAGAATCTAAAGGGAAGGTTGTGGACTAATAGAGCATCTTGTATTGACAACACGCGGGGACTCCTATCTTTTAGCCGGAAACAAAAGTAGATTATTGCTGAAATAAAGCAGCACCGCCTAGAGTGGCTGCAGGGTTTGCAAAACGAGACTAATAACGCTACCCATACCTAGAGCGTTGTATACGGATGCCGCAATTGTCATAATAGAATACGACAGGGGTATCTCTTTAGGATTGTAGAAGATAGGATTATCCCCAAATGTAAATGAGGGGTTCGGGAGACTTATATTTAGTGTCTTCATTGGTTTAATTTAAATAATATGGTATTTGTGGGGTTTGTAGTGAAAGATAATTCCGGCAGAATACACAAGCGTGCTCTTTTATAGTAAAGTAGAAGAAACCAGTGCTATATGGTTCTCTCCCGTAAGTAAGTCTTTAGTAGTTAAGAGATCTTCCGGCGTCCTAAGTTCTTTTGTAAACTACGGAGCTTCCCTTTTTAATTAATAAACCCAGGGCAGCAAAAGACTAGATCCCAGGAATAGTCCCTTTAAAGTAAGGGCTATTTAAATTGGTTTTAGCCAGCCTTAGGAGCAGACGAGGGCAGTATATAGACCACCCCTCCGGATAAACTCCTCTATTTAAAGGCTTTCTATGTACTATTACAAAGGTAGAGACTTTTAGAAGCCAAAGGATTGGGTATAATTTCACCGGGTAGGGTGTACTTAGAAGAAGGGAGGTCCGTTCTTTTCTTGTGGTAATTATCCAGGCTGGGGTAGAAGGATGAAACTCTTCACAGACCGGGTAGTTCATAACTTAACTATATATCTTTTATATAAAAATCCATGAGTTAAGATTCGCGCTAGAGGCCAACCCAAGACTATTGCCAAATTCTACCTAGTTTCTACTATACTTTCCCATATAGTACTTAAAAATAGAAGGGGTTGGGGCCACTTTCTATAAGCGTTAGAAGAGGACATAGAACGGGCTTTTGTAATACTAAATAAGCTGTATTCGAAGAAGGATCTTGTCCCAGTCTCGCGTGTTGAGATCCCAAATAAAGAATTTTATAGGTAACGTTACTAAACTATTTGAATAGTCTATCAGTACCCTACAGAGTAACCAGATAACACATACACGGATGCGAAACCCGGCGAAGCCTATTTCGTGCATAAAGTCCTCTCTAGTTTAGGTCATCAAATTTAATTCCCCTGCATCACGTTTCCCGTAAACCTTCATTGTATAGCATGCATTTGGATATCCTGGACTGGACTGTTAGTTTATGCCCCGAAGGCACATTTTTTATTTATCTGCGATTCAGAGTTATTACGGTTACTGGGTTCATATTAGATTTTACTAGAAAGCAGGAGGGTATACCATTCTTATAGGTTTCTGTAGTAGGGATAAAATAATTGAGCAGATCTAGTGTAAACAATAGTACTTATTAGAAATTAGAAATTTTTTATCAAATACTCTCGTACAAATACTATGTTTGCGTGGCAAAGTTGCCCCAAAAACAGATAAAGGGGTCGGAAAACCAGTATTCTCTAAATAGCCTCCCATTGCCTACACTTCTTTAATAAAAATCTATAAAGACATTCCCTCGGCAAGTGATTAGATACCCCAAATGGCTTTGACTGAAATAGGCTTAAAGGGTTCCAGAAGGAAGGTTTGGATTTGAATGTTGTGGGCATCGACAAGATATTTAGATTAGTTGTAGCAAAGAAAGTGGGAAAAAATTTCAGGAGTTTCTTTTTCGTTCCTTTTAAAACTACACTCGTGTTACCTAAAATGAATCGTGCAAGAAATGAAGGCAGTATTATGGCCAAAATTAAGCTAAATACAAGCACTTCTTTTTTAAGAAAGGACAGCCATTCTTGCCCCGGAGAGCGTCTTCTCTGGTTTGTGCACTCTTGAATGAATTCTACGGTACTGCCTCTACCGCCTAGTCTACCTACGATAGAAAAAAATGTAGATATTCTAAAACGTCTGATATGGGGTTGAATTATGGATTTATCTCAGTATCTATTTAGGGTATGGGGGTAGTCCAGGGCAGATTGCTATAGTACGTGCTTCTTAAGAAAGCGAATGATCCAATTATTTGAAGAGGAGATGGCCGAGTGTTTTCAAAAGTCTAGCTGGGTAGTCCCTTTCGGTTTTTGTTAAGTCGAGAGATGGGAAGCAAATTTAGCTGTACAAAGCCTAAATGGCCCAGAGAAACAGAGATACCGCTCTCCGAATCTATTAACTACTATTTAAATTCGATTCAGGTACCCCTTGTAGGATAACTGGCGGAAAAGTCTCTCGTTTTAGATACATCTTACTTGAAAAATTTCATAGGATGTGTTTGTTTAGTGTAAATGGAACTACCCCTTACTGGTTGTTATTAAATAAAGGAGTACAGCAGACGTCCGGGCCTAGAAGGCTAAGTGAATACAAGAGCCCTAGACAATTTTGCACTTTCTGTCTTATAAAAATCTTACGTAAGCGTGATTCCATTAATCTTCTCGTCAAGCATGAGATAATATTCTTTTTAGTAAAAGTCCTCGTAATATTTCTATTCACCCCTTCAACGGACCCTACCCTCCGAATACCGTTGGATTGGGCGCGCAGGATCATTTCTTGGAGATTCCGCTACGAAAATTTTCTAAGTAAAACAATCAAAAGGAACCACTCTTATAAAGCAAGATCTTTGTCTCTAATCCAGCCTAACCCACACTAAGGATTATTTTGTTATACTATAGAAAGTTTAGCTTATTCTGCCCCTTCTTACTTACATCCCTAACGGTTGGGTGTAAACTATCCTGGTTGGCTAAGCCGGGGCTTCTTATACTGCTGCCGCCCTTATCCGCAGCAGCTACTACTACTCTCTTCTGTAATACAATAAATCGGAGGAATACCTTTTTTGCAAACACGGGTAATTACGCAAAATCTGCCCTATGGTATAAAGTATGGTAGAGTTGGGAGATAGTAAATTGGTTTAGGCACAGCGTGAATTATAACGAGGTTACACTCTGCTATGTTTTTGGTCCTACCAATTTTTAGTATGCACCCTCTACCCAGAACCTTTAAGGAACACCACCCTGCTTACAAATAGAATTTTTTGGTAATTGGGCCGGATACAGTATTATTATATTGTTTATTTAGAAAAAGTATTGTAGGTAGTTTGTGGTTAAAGGCCGACAGGCATCATCTTTATTAACATAAATACAACATACTTATAGGTTTAAGGGAATCCTCTTCTACAGGCGTGCTTTGCACCGGCTATTATGCTTTGATACAAGCCTTAGCTGTTGATTCACGCGGGTTCGTGTACTATAAAAAGAGGGGTAGTCATCTGGGAGGAGCACGGCACTTTCGTTTCTTCCGCTTCTCTCAGTTTAGTCTTTCTAAAATAATCTTAATATCTCCTCCTAGAAACACTTCCCCAACGAAATCTGCTTCTTACATTCTTTTGAGGCAGGGCCGGTAGGGATCGAAAATACCCTAAAGAAGGACTACTTGAATATTTCACACACATGTTCTACTTGAAATAGGTTCTTTTAAGGTTGCGCGTTTTTTAAGATAAAAAATCCTATTATAGAAATTGCCGAATATACCAATTAGGGTACATGCCGGTTTATTGACGAGGCAGTGTCGTTATAGTTTACCGCAAAAATAGAATGTCCTAGTTGGGAGCTTCGTGCGACTGGTAAAAGCGCTTCCTTTACCAAGGAACCCTGGAAAGAACTGCTACCCTACTTCCGGCTTATTCACGCCAAGTTAAATTTTAGGGGCAGCTTGGGGGCAATAATAAAATACCCCCATAAATTAGGCGATATCCGAAGACATAGTTTTCAGAGAATAAGGAAAAGCTATAAAAGGCGGCAGGAGAGCAGCCTCGGAAACAATCAGGTTTATTCGAAATCCCTTCAAAATCCAAACAAAGTATAATCTGCGCGAAGCTTTATTAGTGAAATTAGCGGGCTTGGGTTTAAAAGGTTGGTTGGGCAAGATCTCAAGGACTCATATACCTTGCTAAAGAAAAAGAACCACATAGGTTGTGTTTCTATCTAGATTTCGAAGAACGTCCCGAAAACTTAGTATCGCGTATATAGATCATAAGCTATTCTGACCCGTGTACTATAAAATTTTGGCTGATTTCTACCTTTCTTACTAAACACCTTTTCCTTCAAAAGGATCTTCTCATACAAAATAATAAATCTTTACTTACCAGAAACAGTGAAACCTGAGGTTCTCCCGAAGAACTACCCTTTCGGGGATTTAAAGATACAACTGCGGGACTAGATAGTATAGAAAAGTATGATCTTATAAAAAAGAAAGTACTATCCTTGGAATAGTGAGTTAGTTTCTAAGAAGCAATTTACATCTATTCATATTAAGGAAACCGCATATCTCCCAGTTTTCTTATCCCAACCATCATCAGGCTTATGAAAGGCGGAAGGTGTAGAATTAAACTAAAGGAAGGTTCTAGTAGAAGGTGTTTTTCTTCCCAATTTAATCCATCTAGGGGATCCTGTCCACAATGAGCTTTAAGTAAACCCAAGTTAACTAAACCAAAAACCGAGGGAGGCAATAAGTTTCTCGATTATCTCGCCACTGCATACGGGCTACCTCCCAAACTAAACCTGAAGGTACTTACTACGTATCGGAATGTATTTAAGGGAGTTACCTACTCTAATTTAAGATTAGAAAAAAGTATATTTGGTTTATAAAAGTAGAACTAAAGGTCCCATTACTCAATTAGGGGAAAGGGAGAATGCTGCTGGTCTTTAGAAATCCGTGGATTAAAATAATAACTGTAACCTCTAAGATGCGCTAGACTATGGGGTAAGTGCATGTTCCCTAACCCCAGGATAAGCTTTTTTTTTTCTGGTGTAGGAAATTGATAGGTATGGCTCTCCTCTTATTTTTCTAGATCTGGTGTATGCGGTGTATGCAAAATTCTGTCTAGGTTCCCATTTAATGTACGAATTTGCTCGATCCCTCCCTTTGCTTAACTCTATAAACAAATGACTTATTTTTAACCTCTTATAAAGGCAGGCACCCTCCGAACTTCGCCAAAACACTGTGTCAAGAAGGGATCTGGGCTGTAGTTTAGGTTTACGCCCCTACATTCAACTAGAATTGCCTACATAGTAGTTTTACTAACGAATAAATGAATATTCTATTTCCTACAGAGAGCACAGGTAGGTGAGATAGAGAAAATCTAGAGTATAATCCGGTAGTAAGAGGTGGCCCGTAAGAACCAAGTGCAGCCGCGTATAAAGTAATTTTTTAGGAAATAGAAAAGATTCCAGACCCAGTTTTCTGCATACATTTTCTTATAAAAAAGGAAAGTAGAGGACTGGATGCCCTAAGAAATGTGGTTACCTTTAAGAGCGTACTGCGTGTCTATGAAATCCGACAGACTATGAATTTGCACCCAGGACGGCCTTACTCTCGTAGATATGATACTGGAAAAAAGTACTTAAGCTGTCTTTGAAGAAAGCTAACTCCATTACCTCTCCGCGGTAAAAAGCAAAACAGTGTATTAGTATTTTATTTTTTTTTTATTCAAAAACGAATACTTTTCTTCTAAATTTAATTAATGGAAATTTCATCCAATAAAACGGACGAATTATAAATCTCCAAAATAATGGATAGAAATACCACAAATAGAGCCATTGCGACACCCATCAAAGGAGTTGTTCGCCACCCCGGCGCTACTTTATCATATTCTGAATTCAAGGGTTAAAATAAACTCCCTATACCAGTTCGTTTTGGGCGGGCCCTGTTCTCAACAGTTTATGTAGCCATAAATCCTATTGTATTCATTGAGATCTGTTGAGGTCTTGAAATTCTATTATATATAATATGGAAACAGCAACCCTAGTCGCCATCTTTCTATCTGGTTTACTTGTAAGTTTTACCGGGTACGCCTTATATACCGCTTTCGGGCAACCTTCTCAACAACTAAGAGATCCATTCGAGGAAAGCTTCGACTCATGGAGATTGGATTAGTCGCTCTCCTTGGTTCGGTTCTGGTTAACTGGAAAGGAGGAATGGAAAGAGTCTTTTCGATGTGCTCTTTCTATACGTCACCAATTCTGTGGTTTTTCGCTTGTCTTTTTCTGTCTTCTTCTTTTCCATTGTCTTTCTCTCTTCTCTTTCTTCTGTTTTCATCTGACCAAAGATGCGAGTGGATGGAAAGCTTGTAGAAATGGAATTATATGTCGTTTGTAAATGTTGTGAATTGTCCATAAACATGCAAAATCTTGGGAAAGATTCTCTCCAAGAAAAAGAGGGGATTGAACGAGTTCCATAAAGAGTCCTTCCCAAACAAAGAGAAGATAGATTCGACTACGATTAAGATGGTATATAGGATATCCTAGGAGTTGGAACAGTGATTCCTATCACACACTGACAAGTCGAAGGGAAGTCTAGTCTACTCGCCTTCTAGTTTTCTTCTTTAATTCCCGAACTCAAAGCCGGCCCTATTTCTTTTTTTCCAGCTAAAATGGCCTGTCTTTTCCATCTAGTTTTTGGATCTTATCTTCGTCGGCGCGGTTTTTGGTTTCGCGGACAAAGCTTGCTTGGCTTGAAGCACTCTGGAAGAACTGGTGGAATCTTTTCGAAAGGGGGGTGAGCTCTGTTGCCAGTGTCGATCGTTTTTCCCAACTCCAATCAACATCAACATCTGTCCGAGTTTGGTTTTCTCCCAAACGTGCCAAACGACCCGTGCCCCAGAGCACACACGCTCCGTTCAGCGGTTTAGTCCGCTTACTTGCCCATAAACGCTTGAGTACTTGTTCATTCTATGCCTTTTTCGACTTCCTCACGATAGAAACCGCCGGTTCTAGTAGGATTGGTTTTTTTGACTAAACTGCCGTTCCACATCTCTACCCTCCGTGACCCATTGGTTGCTAGGTGATTCGATCTAGTTTAACCCTTGTGCACTCGATAGCGTTTTCCAGGTTTCCATACCCCTTGTTTGCCTGTTTTTGGGGTTTTCCGGCTGCTCCATCCCATGTTACTTTTTATCGCCCAACTCTGCGATCCTTAGCCCCTACTTGAAAGGATAGAATCGAATCAGGCTCAGACCAGACGCCTAGCTAGCTATGCTTCTATGGCATTTATCTATTTCTAGTATAGGCATCCTACCATCTTCCTTCGAAATCAAAAACCAAATCAAGAGGCGCCTTGAGGCAGCAAAGTTCACGAGTCTCGATTCCTGAGAGGGACAAGCGCTGAAGAAGCCTACTCTAAGAATCCAGCAAGGCTGGGGATAGAAGGAAAGCAATGAACCCTTTTCCCATGCAGAAAGCCGAGGAGGAGCTTTGACGACTAGAACAGAGACTGACGGACCAAACATGAGTAGGATCACCAGTAGCTCGGAGTCCTAACAGCTTCTATGTGCATGCATCTATCTATTTATAGGATATCCACTGACCATCTTACTACTAAACTCAAAACAAAAGAGAAGGGCGCTAAATGAGCAAACAAAGTCCACTACAATCCTTGGATCGGTGCCCGGTTTTCTACTGCCACTAGCGCGGTAAATTAGAACTCCTCTACTTCATTTTTCCTTTAAAGTGACCGCTTCAGACGAAAGATTCGAAGTCTTCTCGAGTAAATCTTGCTTAAACATTCTCCTTTATGTCTAACCTCCTTCTTCTTAAGAAAGATATTCTTGTGTGCTAGAAAAAAGGGAGTCGTATGTTGACCTTTGTCTTTTTGCTTTTTGGTCACCAGTAGTTCCTCTTTTGCTTTTCGCCATTTTCGGCTCCTACAGAAAAGGATCATAGGTATGCTGGGATAACACGCTCTTAAGTGCCGGTGGTTTCTTTTCAGTCTTACTTCTTCTTCTTAGGTAAGCGACTTCTACCACTAGTGCTAGATCAACTTATCATCTCCTTATCCTTAAAAAAGTCCTTTTTTTTTTCAAGTCCTAGTCACATTAGTCAGATGCCATCTTTCTCGATCTTAAGGAAATATAATCACGATCTCTCTTTTCACTTAGATTCTCCCATGCTATGAGTGTGCAATCAAATAGCAAAAGAAGATCCTAAATAGTTATCTAAGGTCAGATCTCTTCTATTATGAAATTTCTTCTGCGATGGCTACACGAGTCTGAAAGTATAAGAATCTTTTCTTACATTTCAGTCTATTCTAGACCAATGATAAGTTAGCTAGCATTGCTATGGTCTGCCTATCCGCTTAGCTACAAACAGCAAGTTAGATAAAGTAACCTCTCTCTTACAAGTGGCGAGTATTGGTTCACTGACAACTATTTGAAACCCTACAAAATATCCTCTTGTTGTCTACTATTGAATCCCAGGTTTTTCTTATATTCATGATGGTAGGTATATAAAGTAAGACGAGAACCAATCTCCATGTCAGACACCCATGGAATAGAATAAGGGGCTTTTCTTTTATCTTAAATCTTAACTAAAAAAAAAAAAAAGAAAAGCCGTATAGAAGATTTAGCAAAGTAAATGTATTCACATTCTTCTGCTATAATACTAACATTAATTTACCATCAGGTTAAAAAAACTTTTAAAGTAAATAAGGACTGTTTCTGTCTTGCTCAACGAGCGACATTCATTCCCCTCTTTCGAAAAAAAAGTTTGATTTTAAATAACATCTACACATGGTCGAATATCAGAAATCACTAAGGAAGCAGCTTTTCGTACGGGAGTAGAAGTCAAATCTCATTAGTGTTGTCAAAACTAAGCCCGTACTTTGATGCATCTGTCTCCAATATCTTGGTGCTTTTGATCCAAGAAGGACTATCCTCCTTTGGGTTAGAAAGCGGAAATGAGATTCTTCTCTAAGCCTTGTAAATAACCTTCCGAAATTGTAAGACTTCATAAACCATTTTCACTTATTATGAACTAGAATTGACAGACTTTGTAGATTTGACTTCTTTAACTCTCTTTCCTTCTATTCTTTTCTTGTTCTTGACGGATTTTTCTTTTAGTTGTTAGTTAGCTGTCTACTCAGACAGCCTTTGTTAACGCTCGGGGTCCAGGACGGTGAAAGGTCAACGAACTTCACGAATAATACATGAAAAAAGCTATCTTTTCAGAAGCTCTGCCGGATAATTTAAGTAAAAAGCACTGTTAGTCTAGTCAATTTATGAAAGTAGTTAGTTTCAAAGTGTATTTAGAATGACTATCTAGCACCGTTCAGAGATCACTTTGAGTTTGCGCTTAATAGAAGCTTCCCTCTAAGTGGATACTCCCCCAACCCAAATTCGACCACAGCTTGTTATCTTATTGCTTGTTTGGTGTTGACGGGACGGGAAAGCTTATTTTGGTAAAACCAACTTCCTTTTCGTTCATGTGATCTTATACCTTATTACCATTACTAGTGCCCGGGCCAAAGATAAATAAAAGAGTTATAAAGCGATTAATAAGATGCGAAGTCAATTACAGAAGAGACTTATGTTGTTCAGGTGGCAACTTCGAAAGAGAGGATCTGCGCTGCAATCTACATCCTTCAAATAGGGTTCACGTAGAGGACTAGTGTCAGACTCCTTTAAGAAGGAGCATGAGCTACCCCTGCGGGATTGTTTGTTGGGTCTTAGATGCTTATCCGAATCTCTAATAAAATAAAGAAAAGTATTAAGCTTTCTTTTGTTTGTCTATTCTGAATGCCTTAGCGGAAGCCCATTCCACGGTCGCAGAGGGTCTACTATCTATCATTTAGGGGCAGCTTGTTACGACTTGACCGCCCTCATCCTATGGACGACTTACCAGCTATTTCGCCCTTTCTTTGACTCTTCTCCTAACCTTGCTGAGCCTACAGGGAATCGTTCGAAGCTCTCCTTATGCTCGTCAAATTTGAGAAGATTTACCGGAGTGACAAAATTGATGATACGATTCTTATCTTTTTTAGGAGAATATCTTTGGAATCCATTGTTTTCCTCTCTTTCTTCTGATGCCAATCTCGACTCTTTCTATACGTCGTTTTCGCGATCACAAGAAGAGATAGGTAAGCAGAGCCTTTCGAAACTTCCCTTAGTGAAGTGAAAGAAATAGACTGGCCACTAAAGAACCAAAAATTGGAAATAGGATTCCAGATCTACTACTACTACTATAGCATAGGCTTGCACCAGCCTCATAAAGGCGAATAGGGAAGCTTACGCCGCGGTGCACGTGGAGTCGACTCTTGCCCTCTTAGCAGGGATTAGACTTTCCTATTCTTCTGGAAAGAAAAAGGAAACCGGTCGCTTTCGTGAAGAATTCTATCCAGACAGAAACTTCCCATTAGTAGCTCAAGAGCAAGGAAAGTAGGCCAGCATGCTTCGGCCAGGAACAATGGTAGGACTAGAAATGCAAATAGAGTGGGATGGAGCTTCCCTTCTTGCTCACAGCAGCTTCTGGCTAATCGCGATCTTCTCCTCGAAGCGCAGGAGGAAGAGCCTTTTTCTTTTCTGACTACCCCTCGTTTTTCTTTTAGTTCATTCGACTCCTATTTTCTTTGGTCCAGTTCTGGTACAAGGACTCTATTCGAAATATCCAATCTTCAAATGGATTTCTTTCTTTTGTTTTCATCCAAAGCTCCCTGCTTTGGAGTCTCATTGAACGCTTCTTTTTCCTTCATTTCTCAAGGATCCTTCTCTTATATGTATGATTTCTAGTACCGATATGAATGAAGTGCTTGCTTTCCAATCTAGTTGCGAGAGGGTTCTTTCTTTTCTAACTCGCTCTACTATAGGCATATTCTTAGGCTTAGTCACTCGTCCACATGAGGCCCACGGGTAGCCGCCTACTGGAAACACGGAAACTTCCTTATCCATCACGCGACTTTCTTCCCGCTTACGCTAATTATTGATCATACATAGCTTTATTTTTACTTGTGTTCAGGTTTCGCTGTGAGCTCGTTGATTCATAATCATAGAAGCAACTATATGATATGATGGAGTCGGACATTTACCCATAACAAACCTAATGCCCGAAGATTGTGCCAAGCAAGAGGGCTCTTGTCCCTTTTATTTTCTTTTCTTCCACCCTTTGATGCGCACTTTTTTCCAAAGAAAGAAGTAATGCAATGACTTCACTTGAACTACGGGCGGTAGAGCCAGGGACTGCTAACGTAGGCATTGGATCCACTAAAGGAATATGTTTTTCCTGACTTACACCTTACACCGACCAAAGTGAAAGAGTTATAGTCTCACACTATTCTACCGTCATGCTGAATAGAAATCTACCCCGAAAGAAGGATCTTTAGATAAAAAATGGAAAAGTATATAGAATCTTAGAAGTGGATCATAAAAGATCTTCTTTTCTTTTTTATTGTAAAAGATTCATTAACTAGATTTTACCATCAAGCGGGAGTGCCGATTTACTGAATTCTCCGTAAAGTTGGTCTGTAAAGAGCAAGCAGCTAAGTGAATTGACTACCGAACACGTGAATAATAAAGAGGTTTGTTCCCTATCTGACTGAACCCGAAGGCAGCTACTTAGATGAATCTTAATTGAGTTGAGTCTAAATAGGAGTACCAGATTCTAATACAATCAATGATATAAAGAATGAGAAAGATTGCCTCGTTCATCGAGAAAAGAAAACGAAAAAGTAAGAGAGACTTTATTTGTAAGTTAACACATGAGTCAAAGATCAGAAAGACACGGGTTCCATTCCACATTGCCACTCAGATATGACCATTTCAAGGGAATCGGAGAAATGGCTCTCAGAATCGAGGACAGGAAGCATCCACTCGGACCTAAATGCACATCCGGGGAAGTCAAGGGCCATCTTCTTTTAGCCTCCCTTCTTCTGACTTGAGTAGTCAAATAGAAAGAGCAGTTCCAGTGATCGATCGAGGCGGGGAGCCTACGCTTTCTCTTGAGCCTGCCCCTCTTCTTGTAGTCTAGTAATTCGACTAGGTTTTAAGTCAAACGGAGAGGAACAAAATAACCAAGGGGTAGTCAAGAATGATAGAGAGTCTTTAGGGCCCTAAGAAGAAAAGAAGCTAAGCATCTGCTCTTTCTAGGAGAGAGGAGAAGATCTCTAGTAGAGCAGCGGGACCTTAGCTTAGACAACAAAGTCGCAAGGTAGATATTCCGAGAAGTGGAAGCCTACAAAACTCTATTTATCACAATCACATAATAGAAGGATCTATAAAATAAAATAAGAAGGAAAAAAAGCCTTATTTTGCTAGGAAGAATGAAGAAGTTTTTTTTTGATGAAAAGGGACTGCTTTTTTTCATCAAAGTGTTGAAATTCGATGATTGACAAATTTCAATAGAGTGGTTGTACCAAAGATTGCCAGCAAGAGACAGAAGAAAGAAGAATCCGCTCGCTAAGAGAATGAAGGAAACGAAGGAAGCTCGACTGACTAAGAAGAAGAGCAGACGAAGTAGATAATGAAAGTGCACTCGTCGACTGACACAGAAGCTTTAGCTTCTACAATAGCTCCCACAGGAGAGGTTTTAAAAGAGTTCGAGAAGAAAGAGATTCCATAGTGAACGAGTGTCCGAAGCAGGATAGAGGTCGGGAAGAGCAGCAGAGCTCAAGGAACCGATTGCACTGTACGGATGAGTCATCATAGTAGATAGAACTATTCAGCATAAAGGCCCAGCAAGCAGCAGCAGAGCTGGCAGAAAGACTCGCCAGGCATTCAGAAAATGAATTAATCAATTGGGAGAAGTCACTCGAAAGCGAATGGGAGTGTTCACCGTCTGCAAGAGATCGAAGGAAAGAAGACGCACGATCACCTACTTTCTTGATGCAGCAAGGAAGAGTCCAGTCCATAGTAGGATAGCGAACGCTTGGACTACCAACACGTAGGCTCCTAGAGAGATGCAGAAGAGAAATAAGAATCGCTTTGCTAACCTAATACTGATAAAAGGAAAACGCATTCCGGGACTTTCAGAGTGCAGTCCAAAGAAACTGCTGCGCCGGAAGAAGAACTTCAAGACTACCACTATAAGTCAATTACAAGTCAATGGGAGTACCTCCGTCGCTTGCTAAAGCAAACGACCTGGATAGATAAGCGAAAAGGCGCTAGTAGGAGCCTTCCTGCGGACTCGTAGAAGGTGAGAATCTTTGGCTGAACAACAGCTAGCCTAATGACAAGCCCACATTCCCAGCCATGACAGAAGGGGCAAAAATCGTTAGTGATTAGCCGGTGCCAAGTCGAATGCCCTCAACGGATCAAAGGCCGGGGCTCTCTTCTTTTGTATGTTCAGGCGAAGAGCCCTTTTATTCCATCGGTTCATCACGAGAAAAACAAGAAGAAAGGATCCCTATTTAGTTTACTCATCTATCGATATTGGGGGATGAAAGTGGCACCAAAAAGGAAGAAGAACCTAAGATTTTAGGGGTCGGTGATGGGTTACCCTATCTTTCCACCGCTTCCTTCTCCTTTGAACCTATATCCCCTCCTGACTTTACTAAAAAAGAGAGCGACAAAGTCAAAGAAAATGGTAAGATCTTTCGTTCGGAATGCTCCACTCATAACCTTGCACGGTGCCTGGAGTTCATGTGCCTAGACTCTATGAAAAAGAAAGAATCCATCTGGTCAACGAATGAAAATAGGACCGAGAACTCGAAAAGAGTTGTGCGAGGTCGGATGGAATGAAGTGGGTTCCACTCGGCCTACTTGCTCTTTTATCTGAAACTCTATCCCTCCTAGTCTATGACTCTGACTAAGCCATTGGCGAAGCATCAATCAGAGATCCGCAAGCCTTGGTGAGTTCTAAAAAGAATGGGATTTCTTACAAGAAGGAAAGGGGAAGACTTCTGCGGAGAGTTTTCGCCTAGCAGGCCTAGCCTCCCAAGCACTGGGAAATCTATTCTACTAGGGTTACCTTAAGATAAGAGTTCCTACTTCTTTAGGCATGGAGCTGCTCATTCTTCGCTTCGTCAAATAGGGACATTAAAACCATGGATTCATAGTAGTCGCTTAGCTCACGTTGAAGCTCGTTCTCCTTCTTCCTTTCCTTAGTTTACTTTGCAATCCTTGCCCATTTATTTCGATTTGTCATAGATAGAATGAGTGGTTTTTTTTAACGAACCACTGTAGCTAGGATGGAAATAAGACTCAGCAAATAGCTCTTTAATTTGCTTAAAACCTGGTTCTAAAATCTCTCTTTTCTGTCATCTCGATTCTGCATAAAAGCCTTTGTCTTCTATATATGGAAATTTCTACGAAAAGAAAATAAATACCCCCGTAGATTCTCGTTTTCGGAAAGTTTGGGTATAGCAGGACTTGAACCTGCGACCATTAGGTTAAAAGCCCAATGCTCTACCAACTGAGCTATACACCCCCCAAAACAACAACAAAAAGATCTAGTAAGAAAGAAGGGGATTGATGCGTAAAAGAAGTCCTTATCTTCAGAATGCAAAGCTCGTACTAAAGAGCAAGCGAAGAAAAGGTAAGGCTTTTTTTTTACCAAAATCTCCTGCTAATGCTAAAAGGGCCCAGCTAAGCCTTCTTTCAAATGCTAAGAACTAAGCTAAAAAAGTGGGAGGAAAAGAGAAAAGATGCGCTCAAGCAACCTAAACAAAGGTTTGGGATCGAAGCCTTAGTCAATACAAATACAATAAAAAATCCCTCGTTTGAGCCCACTCATGGAAAATTCTATCTAAAAAAAAGTGAAGAATAGCTCTATGGCTCTAACTTAAAAATTGACATAAGGGGTAAGGTCTCTTTTCATTTCCAGCCGCTCCTTCTTTCCGCTCGCTCTTTCCGATACAACAATCTAGCCTGGTGGAAGGTCCAGTAAAGTAAGTTGGTAGCAGATTTTTTTTCTCCCGAGCGATAAGGAGGCGAGGCATCATATCATCCTTGTAATACCTTTTCCTTGACTCGACAGAATCATCCAAACAAAGGAAGGAAGTCACACTCAAAGGAAGACTACAATAGGATTTGACAAAAAAAAGAGAAAGTTTCATCAGAAAATGAGGTTCCCAGTGAAACAAAGAGCCCGGCATCCATTTCTGTAGAAATATTCATAGCAGAGTCTATTACAATACAAGATAGTCTCATCGTGGTGGTTAGAGAGCACATCACATTGGGGCACACATAGCCATCCCTTATACTGAACTTCGTAGGTCTTCATCAACATCTTAGGAAGCTCCAGAGATCAGTCACATTACTTGACTTAGAACGAAAGTAAAAGATATGGACAAGCGAAGCGTGCCTGAAATCGCTTTTTCTATTTATATACATATACCAATCCGAATAGAGCCCTACATAGATGATTGATAGAATCACTACTACATTTCCTTTTTCTCTATTTTACAATAAAATGAAATGAAAAAATGACACGACCTCTTCCAATTCGACGAAGTAGTTGATCATTTTGTTTGGGCTTGAGGGATACTACGGGAAGACCCTTGCTGCGTTGGAGGTATTTCAGGTGATCCTAATGATTGGAGGTCTCTTTCTCCTTATCTCAGTGC
>JAYMSI010000007.1:0-23232 GCA_036897315.1 Plantago indica
CGATACTGTGACAGAGTTCTCTTATACGATTAACGATCAGGCTTCGATGGGATTTATAAAAAGCTTCCTAATGGATATAGATGGAGATGCTGTCTTCCTTGCATTCATTTCTCAACTTACTCAAAGGAGTTCAATTTCCCGGAAAAGGGGGAATCTCTTTCATAAGAAACTTGAGCTCAAGGGATCTTTATTTACGGATTTCCTTTTAGAAAGAAAGACGTACCTGCTTGGTCAATCACTCTACTTTCTTAAGCACTAAATGAAGGCAGTCAATGAATGGACTTAGATGCTGTAAATACAGGGAGAAGCCTGTACAGTTATATAGTAGAAGGGGGAACTGCAGCCAAAAGAGAGGTTCCAAGGGAATAAATGCCATCCATAACTTTCAGATGAGATTGTCGGGGCAGTCAAGCACCAAAAGATTTGGAAGGCATCTCGAGTTCCCAACAAGGGATCAAACGAAAGCGGCTAAGTACTTTACCACCGTGCTTCTTACCTAAAACTAGTGACGAGTAGAACAATCTTTTGTCATTATTTTCATTAACCCCCGACATCCTTATTCCTAACGATGTGCTGCTCTAGGAGTTATAGGGCCCCTGACAACCTCTTTTTTCTCCCTATTGAGCATCTTCAAAGCAATATGCTGAAGAATTTGTCTTTTCGTCTCATGCAGCAGTACTATTCGCACTTAGATACTCCGCTTTTCCGTTCAGCGCGAGAACTTGTAGACAAAGAAATGGAACTATGCCTCACTAGAGCGATCCTCAGTCTGAAGATAGCTCGAGAATCACTTTGCTATGGCCATGCAGGACTTGTTTGGAATGAAAAAGAACCCCTCTGAAATCCTTCAAATTAGCTTTTCAGCACCTTTGGCAGACCGATAAGAGTCTCGATTTATTTCAACAGATCTTGGTTCGGGTGCTCTTTCTTCTTCTGAGTGAGTTTATTAGCTAGACCGGCCTTTCTCTGTAGAACATGGATCTCTTCTTTCTACGGCGACGTATGCCTATCTTTCTTTAAAGGCCCGCCTATCCCTATCCCTTGTGGATGGGAATCCGGTGTCTGGAAGTGAGACTGCCACCAAAGAATTTATTTTTGCTTCATGATAAAGGGAGTGAAGATGGGTACCGGATATATTATTCCATATAGTAGGCTCAAATAGCGCTTTGACGGACATAATACACAGGTATACACAAACTGTCCAATTTCATTGCCTTTTTGCCTGGTCTTATATACTTAGTTGTAGGCATTGCCTTATGAAATAAAACTTTGTCGGGTAAGATAGCCCAGCTTGTGCTATGGGGCTGGCACCCTCTTTTAGGTATGTGCCTCAGGAACAAAGACAGCCTATCTTGCTGCTACAAGTCAAAGCCATTCTTTAATTTCATTTCTTTCTCCGCTGACCTAGCCCAGTAATCTATATCTTTTGGAGACAAAGCCCATTCTAGGACAAAGTACCTGAAAGCTTTCTACTCTTTGTTGACCTTTTCCCGGTGCCCCCTCTAAGATGAAAGATCTATGAATGAGTCGTCATTGAGGTCATCAAGGAAAGCGGATTCGTGATGACTATCATAAAAGAGATCCGGATTCGAAGCTGGTCATGCCCTCTTCCTTTGAAAGGAGCGGTGCGTGTGAGCTACCGAACGAACTGTGTTTAGCATTTCAGTCTTGGTTGAAGGTGGAATCTCGAATGATGTTCGGCATGGTGTCAACTGTCTCTGATCTCGCTGTGAGAGCTTCAAAGTGCAATCGGGGCTGATCTCAATGCATTCTAACTAAACGAAATTCCTCTAATAAGAAAACAATCTTTCGTCAAGCAATTCTCATCGAATTCGATATACTCTTTTTTCTTTGTTAGGGAGAACTTTTTCCATAATTGAAAGCTTCTCTAATCCCTCCCCTTGACGAGCGCTTATCAAAGCATACTACTAAGCTAACTGAGGCAGCCACCTATACCCAATCTTTAGAGACCGATGCCGATCGATCCCAGACCCAGAGAGAGATAGATCTTCGGCTACCTCTCGCTCATGCAAGAGAAATCGCTCCCGAAGACTTCGACAGCTTCAAGTTCTTCCTTCGACTAAGATCTCATTTCTTACGTCACTACTTCTTGAGAACTTTTTCAGCTATATGTGAGAAGAAAGTTTCCATTTCAATCTACCTCTATGAGTGGAAAGAGAGCCATTTGCTTCATTCAAGAATCCCGAATCCCTTGCATACCAGAAATTCTTTGTTCCAACCCGTGATTTTGGCATTCATCAGTACATAAGTACCAATTTCTCCGCTATTATCGTAAGATAACTACTTTTTAATGAGCCTTGATATCACTGCTTCCAACCCGGGTCGACACATTTGGGACCGATTCCACCTTTTTACGGTAAGATGAGGAAAGCTAGATATATGCTTAACACCTTCCCAGAGAACATCGTTGAACGGGTAGATCAGATTGATTGACTATCTTTGTGAGAACGGTAAGATCAGCTTTCCTATGAAATGTGAAATGGGAAGACTTTCTTTCCTATCCCCTCGTTTTCACGACCCAGATAACATTTCTCACCTATCTTTATCTTAGTTGAATCTTTCCCATCTCCCCTCGTTTTCAGATTCAATTAGCTAGTGATATGCTTAACACATGCAAGTCTTTCATTCTTTTCGTGGAGCGGCCGGCTGTTGACTGACTGGTCGTAGATTACTTCTCCTTCATAGAGTGGAGTAAGAACCTACCTTTGCTTGATTCTTCGTCTCTCTCTTTGGCGCCTAAATGTCTTGTTTAGACAAGGGTTTGTGCTTTTGACAAAGGCTTTCCTTTGAGGATCGGCTTTTCCACTTTCCCTGCAATTGAATGCTATGCTAACACTTCTGCTCTTATGAGAGTCAGATTGGTTCACTTTATGATTGAAATCGCAACAAAGGCACACACTTAGATCAAAGTCAAAGTGTGCAATTTGCTACTAAACAGAATATCATACAAAGAGCAACTCTGGACTGGAAGACCGGACTCTTTTTATGAAATGGAAAACAAAACCCTCAATCTCGAGATTGAGAGGGAAGATGCCGTCGAAGGTTGTTTAATGTAGCACAGATGGTACATTAGAGGAGTGGCCACAGCCGTCTTTCTTCTTTTCAAACGTAAAGGAAAATTCTCGAAAGTGGTTCAGCTAGCTCCGCTGGTTAGAGCAAAGGTTGTTTTATGTACCTTCTGTCAGTGGTTAAAGAGATAGCCTGCTCATAAACAATACCCATTTTTATTGCTTTCTAGCAGCGCCTTTGACTCTTCAGAATCCCAATAAGATAAGTGATTCTCTCCAAAAAGCTTCTTTTGTATGGCATTTTAGGGACATATAACCACACCTTTCAAACCAGATTGACGCTTTCAACTGATCGTTCAGTCAGATGCATGCCTTTCTCAATGCAATGGCGGAATACCCTTTTTTCATCATATCATCTCATTGAAGCTTCCATCAGAGCGGACGCCTTAATTATACGAAGCGGAGATCCGAGAAAAAGGGATTTCTTTCCAAGATCAAGACTTGCATTTCAACTCCTATGTATAGTTGATTTGCTCTTGACTCAGTCTTTCTTATCGTAGCGAGGCCAAGCCGCATCGCATAGTTGCGTCTGTCTTCCCTTCGGTCTCTGTTCTGTAGACCCAGCCAGACGTCAAAGGATCACTGCTTTCGTTTCGACTCTTACATTTCTTTCACTCAGGGAGTCAGGGACTTCTACCTATTAGAAAGGATCAAGAGCAGAAGGCAGAGGAAAGAAAGCGTACTGTAGGAGGTGGCTTACATACACCGGTTCTAATAGACTATTATCGTATAGTAGAGTAGAAAAATCCATTCCCTTCATTGAGAGCTTTGTACAGCTTTTTTTCCACGAGAAGCATGCAATTTATGACCTTCTAGCAGCTCCAAAAGACCACATGTTAGGCTATTTGGTAAGAACGCCCTTGCTCGGTCCGCTTTGACTTTCTCGGCAGGAGGGGCCAGCTATTTGGTGTCCCGAGATCTTGTCTTGTGGTCTTTCTGCCAACTCCTCTTCCCAGTCTGACTACGGGGTTGAGTGGTATGGCCCTTCTCAGTTTTCCCATCAGTTTGGGCTTGCTCAACACATCCCGCTTCCTCCTTATCCTAAGGATAAAAACACTTTTGAGCCTTCTCTTTCTTTCATTTCAAGGAGCCTTCCGTCTAGTGAGAAATGGCCTTAGAGCCTGTTTTCTATCTGCCCAAACTGGCTCTTCTAGAGTGAGCCCTTTGGATCTTGGGCCATATGGCCTTTTGATTCATTCCATAGGAAGAGGAATAACCAACAAAAAGTAAACCAAATGACTAAGCAACTGACAAATGAAGCCCTTCGACCTTCTCTATTAATTCCTTATCTTTTAATTAGCCTTCACACACCGAGCTAAGAAGAGAGTGAAAGGAATTGCCTGAGCGAGCCTACCCGTCCTATAACATATCCAAGCTATCGTCTTGACAATAGCCAAGAGAGAGAGGAGGGAAGAGAGACCAAGCGTCATTCTTTCTGTAGGGATGATCTTGCTACTGAACTATAGGAAAGTACCTCCAATGCCGGGGGAGATTTCCTTTCTTAACTAGGGCTTCCTTTAGTCTCCCTTGCCATGGGCATCACACCAAGACTTATATAGGATCAGATCTTCGCGACTGGCAGTTTTTTCCACTACACCAGGGATTACCATGGTAAGAATCTTGGAGTGTTAAATAGAAAATGTGGCCCAGCTAACTCTCATCCCTTTAACACAACAAAGTATCTTGCTTCATGATAACATATTTCTGGCATAGACAAGGAGATGCAATAGATTTTCTCAAGGCTGTTAATCTGGGCTCTGTTACAATACAGTATTCATTTCTAGCACATGGTCTTTTTCACTTTGAATATGACCAATTAGAATATCTCTGTCTTACCTTTGCCTGGGTTGGGCAGCTCCTGTTTGCATCTCGCCTTGGCCTTCTAGTAGGTTCCTCGCCTATTCGACCTTTCGTGGACTTACCAACAAAGTCAAACTGGCCGGCCTTCAACGGGTCTTGGGGCGCCCCTATAATCCCATAACTTCATCTGCATATTTATTTCCAGTAGAAGGTTTGGTAGTGAAAGTTCGGATAGGAGAGCCCCAGCGTCCTTTTTTTCTCCTGCATTCTAATATTTCCATCCATGTCAATGGACAGATACTCAGATACCCCTACATTATGACTGACCTGTACTTGGAATGTATGTTAGGTTTGCTGCCATTGCAGGAATTACTTAGCGAATAACTTATGGAGGAGTTGTCAACAAAAAAGGAATCGACGGCGGGCTTTCCTTCTAATGACACAAGATACTTGTTATGAACGAACTGTTGAAGCCCTCCGTTACAGTTTGATCTATATGTTTTTACCGCATCCCTTCCTTACTTGACATCGCATGTAGCAAGCCCTAAAAAAGTCTTCAAGTGGCGGAAGCCCTAGCTGTCTTTAGCGGACCTCGAAAGACTCCTAAAATCTATATGACTTATTAGCTTCACTTGCTTTACCCGGTTAAGAAAATTCTCAGAAGTACTGGATTAAAGCCCTCTTTTAAGAACCTTTTGGGTGGGGTGGTAGGTTGCAAGAATGCGCTCTTCTTTCTGATCCCCCTAGGAAATGTGGGAAATGTACTTCCTTCGTATAATCCAGTCAAGATGCAGCTTCGGCAGTTAGTGTTACAAATTTATATGCAATAAAATAAGTGAAAAAAAAAAGAAGTAGAATGCTTTAGAGAATGCTCCATAAAGCTTGTTTCAAGCTACATACTTAAAAAAGTACGCCACACCCCTGCACTTGACACATTAGTTCTGGCGGCTAGGCCGCACCTCTGAGGCAGTTACTGATTTGAGTTAACTCGTGAGGGTATCTGTAACTGACTTCACCAGCGTTAGCTGGTAAGTTGAAACCGAGACGGAAATGGAAGGTTCTTTTTAGGCCTTTGGAGGAGGTCAGTATTCCATTCCTTACTTGACTGGTTCACTAGAATCTATATTATATATATAGAAATAAAAAAGAGACTAATCTGGTCGATTATCTAAAGCATTGCTACCCGGAATGCAAGGACTGATTGGATTACTTATTGGCTTGCTTTCATTGGACAGACGGCTCCTTAAAGACAGTTCCTTGGATAGTTGATAGGTTCTTTGTACTTGCCCGAGTTGACGAAGTGAACAATCTTTCCCGTGGAGATTGGAAAATTGGATGAACTGTCACTAATAAAGATAGAGAGCGATGTCAAGGATCAGTAGATGCTAACCCTTATGTGCCACCATTCCCATCCCATCTTATCAGAACCAGAGTCACATTTGCAATGTGTGAAGGTCCCTCTTCTAAGACCCAATTTAAGAAGCCCATTCCGACAGTACTGTAATTTCACCTAGCCTTTTTCTGCTGTTGGAAGAATTCGTGGACCCGCTTACGTCAAAATCACGCTTGGCTATCGTCTTTTTTTTTCCCGATACTGTGACAGAGTTCTCTTATACGATTAACGATCAGGCTTCGATGAAATAAGCGGAAAAAGGGTAACGAAAAGGGCAGTTTACTAAGTGGTTCACCATTCAGTGAATTACTTTTAGAACGAGGAAGAGGGTTGGTGGAAAGACAGAATAGGTCTGCTATCGAGTGCAAAAGCTCGTCAGCAATAACCGTGCCCAAGATCGGATAGGAAGGAACAAGTTCGAATGCTTTCCTTTTCCCATAGGCAGGTTAGGGACTTTAGAATAAAGTAGGTCAGCTGAAATATTTTTTCCACGAAAAAAGAGAAGCAAGCCCAAAACTTTCCAGTATTTGGTACAACCAGCGAACGCCCAAACAAAAGGGGAGAAGGGTAGACCAGAAACCGTAGAATACAGAGGGCCTTCCATTCGAGCAACCAACCATTCATAGATCTTGCCCCATGACTATAGCTGCGTAGTAAAAAAGAGACTATTGATGTGATTCGATTCCTTGAAGGACCTATCTTAGGTTAGGTCAGAACAACCAAAAAGCAAATGAAAGACAAATCGTACGCCTTTGAATTCTTTGTTTTTATCTTCTTTTTTTAGTATCAGATTCAGTTCTTCTTTTCAGGCGCCCTACATCCACTCCATTTTTAAAAGAAGGAGGAGAACGAAAATAGAATACTTCTGACTGATATCACTCAAAGCCTTATTTTCGCCACTTTTCTTCGCTTGAACTAAGACAATTACCCGCGGATGAGAAGGTTTTAAGATTACCTTCATTAATAGGAAGAAAACTAAGCAAGCCTCTGCCACCGAAATTGGAATGGATAAGCTAGCTACTTTATAGTTGAGAAGTACTTTACTCTTACATATCTTCTTTCGATCGAACATACTTTAGTAGCTCTCTTTGCATGCAAAATAAAAAAAAACCACTCAATATCGATCAACTAGAACGTACTTTGCCCACCAAACCTAGAATAGAAGGGGGGAATTGGTTATGACTAGCGAGTTAATGGGTGGAATCAATAAAACAGGCTTACGCCTGGATTTCATCCTTCTACTTGTTTCTTTTCTACATGGTTTTATTGTCTTTATGTCGAGAGAAAAAAGCTGGACGAAGGGGAGAAAGGTGGGCATTCCAACCCAAAACCGCTAGTTTAAAGAAAAATATTTTCATGTAGGCACTGTTATGATTCTATGACGAGATAGATTAGAGGTCCCTGACTGAAATTAGCTATAGAAGAATAGTCAAGTAGAATGGAGGTAGGAAGATAGGCAACTTAAAGTCAGTCATAAGCTTTCTTTCAAAGAGGAAATAAGGAGAGCTTCGTTCGTGGGCATGGATAGAAGGACGACATAGAAGCTAGCCAAGGATCTATAATGGGGTCCCCAACTCTAAGTCAATTGGTTCTAGTATACATAAGATGCGATTCGATATGGCGTACTCCGAAGCTTCCTGAAAGGGCAGATCCCTCGCCGGATGTTACAGCTTGGCTTGGAATGAAAAGAAAAGTACTTCCTAATTCTCATATATTATATGAAATTTTGGGGTGGTAATTTTCTTCTGATAAATGAAAATTTTGTCTCATGTCTTATTTATTATTATTTTATTATTTTTTTCTATGACACCATCGAGAAGTAAACGGAACCGCACTCCCCTCAAAGTAGATTTCCAAACCTGCTATAGTTTTAAAGGAAACACTACAAAAAAAAGTGCATTTCTTTTATTGGTCCTCAGCACGTACACTTTACTTAAACTCGTTTCTTAGCTCTAAGACCCGCACTTCTCAATCTAAAATGTTTCAAGGCGGAATCCTATTTTCTAGTCACCCCTTCCAAAAGAAAAGGCTTAAAGTTAGGAGAAGAGCAGACTATCTCTCCGCCTAGGAATTCTTCCGCAACAAACGGGATTCTCCGAAGGATCAAGTTATTGATAGGATTCAATTCTCATTTTAGGATATATTTTGAGCGGCTTTCCACGTCAATAAATAGTTAAGGGAAAAAATAGGAAGTGAAGATGCAATTTTCCTGTTGTTTCGGTAGTCTCATTGTAGCCCCGTTCTTAGACTCGATGAAATTTACTTAACTTAGGTTTATTAGAGTTATTAAGTAATATTAAAAGTAGTATTCCTGTATATATTAGCTGCTATAGCTTGAATTAAGGTAGTATAGCTAGACTCTCACGGGGTGTACATGGAAACGAATCCACTATCCTATACTATGGTTGGCCCACAATGATAAATAGTAATTCTCGCTTTCTTTTGCTGAGTTTCAGAGAACAATCCGAACTGAAAAAGGGTTTTTTAGTGAACTTTGGTTGCCTCATTAGTAGGATGGTTATTCATTGCGTATATAGAAAACGAAGAGATGAAAGACAAAGGAAAACCTTACTCAATTAGGGCGAGAAAGCTTCCTAGTCGAGCAGTTGTATAGACATATAGCGAAGCTTCGTTGGTAGCACATGAACATTATGATGGCAAGGTTTCATAGACTATATAAGATTGAGCCAGGATGATAGAAATTATTCGAAATGGAAATAAGCGAAAAGCCCGTGCTCCTATCTATTAGCCTAATAGATCCATGAAATGGACTTCTTCCCATAGAACCTTGAAGCCAGGGAGATCCCAGTGCGCCTATATTTACCTATGAGTGACTTGGTTGGAATCTTTGTGTCAGATAAGATATAGGTGTTCCATTTCATTCTTCAGTTTCCCCTCGTTGGTACTATAAACCACTGTCTCACCGAAGTTCGCGATACTTAAAAGAGTTATACTAAACATAAGTGGTGGAAATCATAGATTCGCCATTACTTTTAGATCGAATCAGAGAGAAAGTTTGACTTTCGCTTTCCATCGCATCTTAACTTTTTTCATTTACATGGATTTTTTTTCACTAATATTGTGAGATAAATAAATAATAAGAACTCTTTCATGTAGAGCAGATGCAAGACCTTCTCCCATTATATAATATAGCCTAGATTTCTCTGTTTAATAAGTAAACACTTATACCTACTCTTAGAATCACTTTCATTCGCAAGTCCTTTTAATCAGCAGAACAACTAGGGACGCGCCGTGAGGGCAATTCTCTCGTACTAAAAGTACCACCGAAGAAAAGAGACATATCACTAAGACCGAGAAAAGCTCCATTCTACGGAGTATATTTCCATTTTTTATGTCATATTTAGCATTCGATTAAGTAGCAACTATTTATGCTACGTCCATTCTCCTTCTTACTTAATTGAGACGGATCTAAGCCTATCCCTACTCTGGTTAGTTATATTAATTGGAAGAATTCTCATAATAATAGAATTCACTGTACCAACTTACAGAGATTTGACAAAGTAGAATTTGCTGAAATAAGTAGGTTAGATGTGTCCCAAGTCATGAAACCAGACCTATCGTTTAGGCACTCTGAAGAGAAAGCTAGCTAGGATCGGTCGTCATGGTTATTGGAAAAGAAAAGGAGCTTCTTCGTTTACGTACGTGATTTTCTTTTCTCTTTTTCCTGCCTTCGGTCCAGAAAAAATCCATTTCAGAATTGCATAATATATATATTTTTATAAATGGAGTCGATTTACATCAAAAAACCCGGGTTTTTGCCACTTTTTCGTTGCTCTTGCAGAGGGACATCTATCTTCTTTGCTTAGGCTTTCGAACTCCAAAGTCGTTACCCTAGGTTCGATCCCTTATGCACAAGAGCTTAAGTAGGATCATCTGTCGACAAGTTGCCTTTTTTCGACTTTCTTTCGAAAAGTAGCGATCTGGAAAGCGAGTTGTTTGGGTTTCTACTACGGTCCTCTCATTGGGACTTATCTAAGAAATCTGAGACTGTTTCCTTTCTACTTTGCCCTGGGCAGGGATGCTTGGGAAATGGGACAAGTGCATCTCGCCTGGTCTCAAAGCTGTCTTTTTGGAAGGGGATGTTCCCGAGTTTAGCTCTCTTGAGAAGCCCACTAAAGGAAGATCTCAGGTAGCTACTTAAGACTTCTTCGAGGGAAGAGCTTTTCCGTTCTTAGTTTTGATTCGAATCCTATGAATATCAATTACTATGGGTTAGCTCTATTTGCCTTAGATGAAGTTTCCTCCAAGATAAACTCTCTCTAGCCCTTATTCAAGTATCTGATCCTGTCTGGTCAGTCTTTTTTTAGTCGCCCGATTCATTGTATTTCCCCATTATCTTCTTCCTTTTCTAGTGAATAGAGCTCTTCAGCCTACTCTTTCTGATGCTCCTTGCAGCTTCGAATGGCCTCATTCTTAATCTACTAGCTCTACTATATTTTTTTTCTTTTTTAGTTGGTGCGACTTGGACTATGAATGGTCCAGCTTCTTTCTAGTCCAATTTCTTTCGATGCAGACGACAACAAAATTAATGAATGAAACGGTACGGACAAGTAGACAAATAAGACGGGGTTTTTGATGTAAAAATGGCTCTATTTTAGGAAGGGAATCTTAGTGATTTCCGCTTTGAAATTCACTGAGACTTTTCCATTTTCTTCTATATACAAGATTATGACTGAATGGTTTTTCCCGTGGAATTTACCTAAGAATCCAATGTAGATGGATACGCTCTCATCTATATATCTATGAGATATGAGAAAGATCACGAAAAGCCGTGTACTTATTCCATAAGAGAACATCGGGATCGAATGTTAATGCATTCATCTCTTTTTGGTCGCGAATGGAATGTTCTATATAGAAGATCTGCATCTGATGTTGATTCATTGCTCTCTATTGTCTAGCTCCAATAAGCTCTACCAAGATAGACTTTACTTTAGGAAGGCTCGGATTCCTGGGTTGGGTGTCCAAAGAGCTTAGCGATGGAGATCTCTGGATGGACTGCCTGTCGAATTGGTTAGAACAACAGTTTTGGTAAAATGTTACGCGGGTTCAATTCCTATTCTATTCCCATCCTATAGATATAAGGGAGTCCCTTGCAGCCCTCTTCTGGGATTGATGGCATCTAGTGGCGGTTTGTTTATCCGGGATAACTCTTCTTCAGGGGTTTCCTCGTTCTCTTGTTGTCTTAGGTTAGATGTAGTCTAGTTTGGGAATTCAACGCGTGTGAGTTCGGTTCGTCTTTTTGATTCTGCACCAAGGTAAGGTGATTGACTACAACATGCCTAAAAATAGGAGCTACGGAACTGAGCAGCTAGTACTTTTTTAGTCATTTCCTATTCCAGTATGAGATCGGAACATGGCATCTAGTGCGCTTCTTTAGTTAGGGTGGCACACTTCTTGGCACCTTATCTACGAGATCCTCTTTCCCCGTTCGGATGCATTCTGGATTAGCTCCCTTCGGCGCTTTTCCCTGCTTGAGATCGGGGATCCTGAACTTTTGACTCGTTTAACAGCGCCCGCCTTTCTTTTTCTTTAGTTTTGAGCTCCGCAACAGTAGCCGTAGCCTATAACCTATAATAGATATAGATGCAATAGAAAGCCTAGCTAGTTAGGAGTGTGAGCAGTACGACCTGAAAGGTTCCCATACTGTTTGGAGGGCAGGGGATTCTTTCTTAATATCTGGTCGCCGATGGGGTGCACCACTACAAAGAAGAGTGAAGAGTTTCCGTTCGTGTTGACATGAGTAAACTATTGGTCTTTACTGGTTGGAAGAGCATCTGCGTCAGAGTCCTTTCCCACAGATGTTCCCTCTTTTCATTCAGCCAGATAACTGTATCCGGCGTAAGACCACATTTCGCTTTCTATATAGTATCCAACTACGCTCTACTTTCCATTTCAGTTGAGTACGACGCACTTGACGAGACTTTTGAGTTCATAACTTGCTCTCAAAGAAATAGGCGATGGACGGCTTGAGAGGGGTTGGCCCTATGTATGGGGTAGGATAAAGAAGGTAGCTACGTGAATTCTTCCATATCTAGAAAAGTTGGCTCGTCCAGGAACAATAAAGTAAACAACTACTTGTCCCGTTTTGACATGCTAGGAGGCTCTGTCTATATAGGAAATAACTTCGGTCGGCTTCTGACAAGTCTTCGAGCTACTTCATATCCTTCTCCTGCGGGCCAGTCCCTTCTCTCCTGAAATTGGCTAAGAAGTCTCGAACCTACAGCATGCATACTTCGACACCTATGCCCTAACTATGGATAGCAGCAGGAAGGAAAATACGATCGAGAAAAGTTTACGTAAACCCGGTGTTTTCTATGTCTATGGATTTGTCTCTTTTTGACCAAAAAGATATATTATGCCATTCTGAAATCGAGTTCTAGGAATCCGAGAGAGAGGGGATTTGTCCCTTGAGTTGTGGTAAATCACATTTTCGAACTTTAACCCATATAGAAAGCGGAACTTGCTTCTGCTCTGAAACCTTGTCTAAGATCGCAATCTCTTAAGAGAAGAAAAATCGAAAGTCAAGGAGAATAAGCGAAGAAAGCGCAAATAGTTATTGACCTTCGTTTTCCCTTCTCAATCATGTTCTTTCCTCAGGATTCTCTATTTTAGTCTCTTCTCTGTTATCTGGATAAAAGTTCGTCTCCATTCCCACCCTCCTATTCTGCCTTGGAGTACTTATTTTTGCGGAAGGCCTCCCAGTTTATGAGCCCTGATCTCGGCATTTGCCTTCGGTACAAGGACTTTATTTGCCTTTCCGAGTGCCACGATAAGACTGTAATCTTGCTATTGGGCGAGGAGGAAGCCGTAGAAGGTAGGATGTTCGAGCTCTCTTTGGCTATGCGGAGGAAGGTCTCGTATTGTTACTGTGATGCGAGAAAAGTGGCACGCTCCTGCTTTGTTTGGGTCTCATCATTTGGTGAGCCTCGTGAATAAGTCTATTCTTGCTAATTCTCCCTCTTATCATATTTATTGATCGATTTCTGGGGCCCCCATTTCTCCTATTTTTATATAGACTCTTATATAGACACCATTTACTTCTACCTTCTTAGTTGTCCCCTCCGCCTGGCTTCCCCGTTGTAATTGGGTATTCTATGTCTAGCCTTGGTTGTACCGCCATGATCTGTTTCCACAGCGAACCTACGGTCTTGTTTAGACTTTCGCGTTGAGCTAGCTAGGATCGAACTGCCTGCGTGGAAGAGGTTTACGAACTGGACTAACTACTCCAATGTGGAAGAGGCCTGCAGGAACAGGACTAGAATGGATATGTCTGGGTCATTAAGTGGCTAAGGAATAAGTGAAGTGGCATAATCGGGCAACGATGCTAGTTGGAGGTGAAAAGTGCGGGTCCACGATCCTGTTTTATGACAGTACTAAAAGTCCATGAAATATAACGTAGTATATCAATATTTCCCAAATTAGCTAATTTCTATGAAAAAGTCCTAGAAATGACGTAGAAATGGTGTATTGATGGCAGATGCTCCGCTTTTGATGCAACTTGAAATGGGAGATTGACACCTTTCGGGTACAAGTACTCTTTTAAATGGCCTGTCCTAAATGGTTGAATGTTCTGCTTCACTTCTTCACTTATTGGAGTTGTCCACCGTAAAGAGTGAACCCTTCGCCGTGCCCGAAGAAAAACCTGGAGGTGAGTGGAAGTCTCCCCCTAAAGATCGAAAGTCGTTAGATTGGGTTTACTTTTTGGGGGTAACCATGGTATCTATTTCTGTATTCCTTGCTGGGCTTAGACTACTTCGTTGTATTTGGTATACTGATTGGGTTTAGAAACTATCCACCATGATATCTTATCTCCCCGAAGAGTGACAAGAGCTATGATCAGTTATCTAGATTGTTTATTCCGGTGATGTGTCCGGTAACGGGCCTAGATTGTTTATTAGAGTTTACCCGTGAGCTAGCTAAGCGTCTCCCCAAAATGTTTAGAAAATCCCCGATCCCCTGCGTCTGTTGAAGAGCCTAATGAGCGAGTAACCAGCGCACATCGACCTGGAATCTTTATCTTTATAGTGAAGCATTTCCCAACCCCCCAAAAATAAGTGAAACGAGCTAAACCAAGAAAATGGGCCAAGACTTTTTCATTTGCCTGTTTTGACCCTGAAGAACGCCCGCTTAGGTACACCTTTTTGGTCTCTCATTATGTGTGATCCCGGCAGTAAGAGCCTCCCGTCTTTAGTTATCCCTTTGAACCCCTGAAGGATAAGCAGCTAACCAATTCTTTTGAATGGAGATATCGACTTGAAGCAGCATTCCTGTATTGGTGTGGCCTAGGACACCTTATTGCACCGTGACTGAAGAAAGGTATGCTTTCTTGCCCCTGACCTCACTACTAGGAATTGAACCCACGTCACTCATCTGTTGAGTCTGCTGCCGTGACTGCATAGTCTCATTTGAATGATAGAAAGTGAACCTTTTGATCTTGAAAAAGTTCAGTAAACCTGGCTTTTAGCAGCATTTTGGAATATCTACTTCACTACTTTTCTTCGATCTTGGAAAAGTCTATTTTAGTCAGAAGTCAGTCCCATCCTAGATAATGTAGAAGAGGAAGAGTTTAGTGGAGGAGGAAGGGCAAAAGCAGAATAAGCCACCGAATTCTAGTCCGGGCGAGTAGCGATATGCACTGAGTACACGGGGATGGGTTAAAAGCAGCCACTTAGTTGGTTATTGAGTAATGCCTGAGTGGAAGCATCAATAGAAAATAAAAAAGGCAGGATATCATCCTCATAGATAGATCTGAAATGAAATAGATTGGAGTCAATTAATCGAAGAACTTCGTATATAACGAGATAAAAAGAAAGAAAAGAGATTGTCATCATGCCAGTTCTCTAAAATGTCTGGTTCGGGGGACGACAGAGATGGGTTTAAATCCAATACACCAATGCGAAAGGAAAACTTTCCTAAACGAAAGGCTGTCTCGTAGGTTAGACTAAACGAAGGAGAATCCACCGAGGACGGACCAATCGGTAGACGAAGTATGCGCAGCCAATCTAGGCGCTATAATACAATTAGAACCTACTAGAAGGATTCATTAATGATGAAAGATTCTTAGGAAGATATCTTGGAGTTTGGTTTACATTTAATTATTACATAATAAAGGGATTTCTCAAAATTCGAAAGACAAAGAGCCAGAAAGCGCTAACAAAGCCCAGCCAAATGGAGTCGAAATCAAAGCAGAAAGAAGCTCTAAACGAGGCTATCAATGAGCAAATAATCCAACAGCTTTCATCCTTTTTTTTTAATGGTATGGTTTTGTCGAGATCCTGTTTGGTCTTCCGTGCCACGTGCGAAAGCTTCAGGAAGGCTAAGGACATCTGTCCTCTAATCGAATAGTGGAAGGGAAGTGCTTCTTCATTATTGATGTGCACTAGATGGAGGATGACGTAAAAGTTCTCTATTTACGCATTTCACAGTCGATCGAGCACCTTAGTCTCTCCTCATTCAGTTCTTCTGAAGTCTTCATTATTTAGCCTATTTCTAGGAGCTACTTTACCACGACTCTTTCTATAGGAAATTCCTGTGAATGCTTTCGAGCAAGACATAATAGATGAGAGGTTCTAAAATAAGCAGAAGTGAGATTAATTGATTAAATTGATTAAACACGGCTTTTTTTAATCAATTTCACACATTTTCAAAAAAACATAACATATGAAAATTCTCAATGGACTAGAAAGAACAAGAAAAAATGGGAGAGGAATAGAATCGAAGAGAAAAGAAGACATCCCAGAAGCAGAAGGAGAAGAAAAAGAAGGAAAGTAGCCACCAAGTGCCAAAGCCAGAGGAGAGAGAAGAAAGATCTCTCGGATCCGAAAGGACCTCGAATTGGTACAGGTGCCGAAAGTCGGGATTTCTCCTTCTATTATTTTTTCAAGCTCCTTATTAAGAACTAGATCTCATAGCCTATCTAATAATTACTAATATATTTTATGATTCTCGTAAAGACTCTGAAAAGAACCCAACGAAAAAACCTAAGTATGAAGCTCCTATGGATTCTAGGTGACTTAAGCGAACAACCTAGCAGTAAATACCTTTCACTCTCCTAGCCAAGGACGGGAAAATGGGATCACCGATCTCGACGTCCCAACGAAACCATCGGGATAGAGTCGTCCTTCTCTTGGCTAGTGTACCGGTATCATCAACCTAAGGACCGGGGCTTCAAATCCTCTATCTCATCATAGGTCGCTACCAAGAAGACTGCAGTCTATCAACTCAAGAGAGCTAAAAGAAAAGAGTAGGCTAGGCAAGGTAGTCCATTATATTAGAGGGTCGATCCAAAGTATTCTAGACAAGATGTGTGGAAGATGGAAGACCAACGACGATGAGAAAGAAGTAAGAAGGCGATTGAAAGTCTTATGCCAGAAAAGAAAGAAGAAGGCAGTCGATACGGCAAAGAAGGAAGCTCGGACTCCATCTTACCGATCTTTCCATACGGGAAAGGGAGAGGAGAATGCGTCTCGTCATGTATAGATAGTAAATACCATCTATTAAAAAGGAAGAGAATCTAGTCAAACAAGAAATGGTAATACCGGAGTAGAGTTTCGGGGGAGGAAAGTCGCAAGGAAGTGCGAGAAATGGACAAAAAAAAGAAGGAAAGCCAGGAGACCTTCAACCAGGTTCCAATGGAACCATCCACTTCTCGGAGGTGGGGACAGAAATCCTACCGATAACAGGGAAGACCTTCCCAGGGAAGAAAAGAGAAGACCCAAATAAAAGATTTCTTTGGAATCGAAAAGAGAGCTAAAAAAAGACAAATAGACAAGGCCCTGTTCTTGCATATGGGGTAAACGGGTGGGGAAGAGCATCGTACTGGGGCCATAGCGGATCGGTTTTTAAAGGCTGCAGTCTTGGGTTCCAATCGCTTGAGCAAGGGAAAAGCCCATAATACCATTCTGCAAGTAAGACGGAAGGGGCTAGGGGGCGATATCAGAAAGGAGCTACTAAGAGAACTCTAAATCCCATTTCTGACTAACCGAAAACAGTCTAATACGAAAAAGCTAGTAAGAAGTCTAGAGAGAGACTAAATCGGCTACATACAGGAGATCCTTGGCCAGTAATAGTCGCCAGCTCCATAGTGGATGAGGATAGCCCACGCAGAATGTGGGGTCGAATTAACCTAGCTCCAAATCACGTGCATAAGAAGAAAGTCCCTTCTATTAGAATATTGTAAGATGTACACTTAGGTCATGAGAGGAAGAACTAAAAGAACATTTTTGGGGAAGTCCAAATCGAAGATAGATTTGCATTTTAGTCATCCTCGTCTGGAAAAAACTACCCCTTTCGTAGTAGGTTTGAAAGGAATCCTTATACCCTAACCTCAAAGAAGAAGGTAGAGGAAACCGGCAATTAGCAAGCGATGAACGGACAATCCTCGGTAACACAAGAAAGATAAGAGAGATGGAGCCTCGATCAGTCAATGGAATCGAGATACCTAAGTTCGAATCACTTCACGAGTGAAATCTATACCCTACTTACTATTAGCTAAGTAGTGGCTGTAAGTTGCATTCCTTCCTTTGGTCGAACTCTTTCCTACCTTCGCTTTCATGATCTACCAAGGAGGGGAGAAGCTCTTACTAAATGGAGCTAATTCTTCGATTTGTTGAGCCTTTAAAGCTCATCTCGTCTCTCGTGTGCGATCTCTTATGAATATGAATCCTTCTCTCCTTATTTTTAGAAGCAAAAACAATCTCTGGAATCGTTTCCTTTATGATGTGACTTCGGTTGAGGATAGATGATTAGAACCTACGTCAACCTATTTGGTTGGCCTGAGAAATGAACCCTAAGCCCCACAACCCCTTAAAAGGACGGGAGTGAATCGACAAAGATAGAATAGTTCTTTACTTCGACAAGAAGCCGAAAATGTGGTTTGTCCATTACTGCCAAGATCCTTTCTCCTATTTCTCATTCCCTGCAATGTCCTAAGTCATTAGAATTGTGCCAACAAGGACTCCCTCGCTTGATTTGTCTAGGATCTTCATCCCGTACCAGTTCTCGATGAAAGGATTTCCTAAAAGAAGTCAAAGTGAAATCACAACAAAGGAGAGAGTGCCCGCTTAGGTGACACTTAGCAGAATGCGTCCTTCGC
This sequence comes from Plantago indica, assembly GCA_036897315.1. NCBI lineage: Eukaryota > Viridiplantae > Streptophyta > Magnoliopsida > Lamiales > Plantaginaceae > Plantago > Plantago indica. The sequence goes on from JAYMSI010000007.1 coordinate 18,398, forward strand.
TTTGGCTAAACCTGAAGTGAGTGGAAGTCTCCCCCTAAAGAGATCAAGGTAGTGTACCGACTCTACGTCTGTTGAAACTGGTAACTCGGGTCAGTAATGAATGAGCTCTCCTTTCGTCGTCACGTAGATCTTATAGATACTCCATACTGCCCCAACATTCAACTTGACAGATTTGTGGAAGTCAACTCTGCTGGAAGATGGCCCCTTTTTTCTTTCTAGGGAACCACTAAGTGAGTAAGCCTTCCCACTGCCTTACACCGCCTTAACTAGTGACAATTTCCCTGATCTATCCCTTCGCTGAAGAACAAAGGAATATCGACCACGATCATAGAATGCCTTTCAGTTGATATGACATACGTGATTCTTCCACTGCCCTTTCGCCCGCCCTCTCCTTAGCTGTCGAGTCCCTCAAGTTCATTCATGGCCTTTTCCGTACTTGTTCTCTCGGAGCTCAATAAGTCATTTTCACTCATGGGATACCTGCCCCAGCTACTCGAATTAGATAAACTAGATACTTGGCCACTAGAACTTAAAGATACACAAGCCAACTTAGTAGACCTACTCTAGCGCATAAGATCTTTAAAGATCATTTACGAAGACTCGCTAGCATAATGACTATCATTAACAGATAATCGTCGTGGATATACTAGAACTAGGAGAACGACTCTTACAACTCATCATACTGGGGATATCCAATAACATAGTAAAATGGGGGAGATAACCTAAACCGGGGCTCGAACCCATAGTCGTAAATAAAGCAACTAACTGATCCAACCCAGGCTCTAAATCATAGGCATAGGGAGCGGGGTAGGGACAGCTCAGTGTCTCAGTCGGTATCTCGTAGATCATACAGAGACAGAATCCATATAGTTGTACCTACGAGATAATCAGATCCTTTCAAGCTAGTAATATAATAGATGTCAATTCCATCGGTTATCGATAAGGTAGATTAAGCCAATTACCAAATATTGTGAAGAAGAATATTTCATCCCATTACGTAGGTTCAAGAAAAAAAGACTCCACAGAAGGCCCTCAAAGACTCAACGGATTGGCTGCGTACAAAGAAAGCTTCAACAACAACGAAACTGGGAGAACCACTTCCGCAAGAGAGACTCGCACTAGAAGTCCATAAGTGAGTGATATCACCTCTTCCTACGGTTTCGAGAGGGGGACAGAGCACTAGATTAGCTGAAATTTTAAACGTAAGGTCCCTTGTTAAGTAAGAAGGGGCCAATGTTTCCTGCCCGGGAAAAAGATTGTGCCACTAATAAGGGCCTACCGCTTGATGAAAGGAAGGAGAGCGAAACAATCCTCTATGAGAGAGGATCGGCTTAGTCTTTTATTGTAGACATAGTTAAAGATCAGAGTGACATATGTCACATATATAGAATAGATATAGAAAAAAGAAAATTTCAGTAGTCAGTAGAATAAGTTCAATAGTTTTCTCGGATAATAGGGGGAAATTACTATTTCGCAGTCGCTTTTTCGATCACAAAAATTCTCTATTACGCCAATCTTATTAAAGTTTATTCCCCTCTATTTCGCCTCAAGCATAGTTTCCACTTGGAACATAAAAGAGCTAATCTTTAGACGGTTTTATATCTTTTGCAGGTGATGCAGAGGTATAGCTTATAGATACTTTACTTACTACTTAACGAAGTAAGTAAAGGAAAAGAGAGCTTTATGAAAAGATCTCCCTCGATTCTATAGGATTCCAATGGTTTAAGTTCTTTGGGAGTATGTCTAAGTAAGGCTTGGGCAAACCATTTGGTCCAATAAGGGAGAAAGCAGCTAGGTCTAGATCCGTGGTCCTTTCAGATTTTTAGATGAGAAAGACTATTAAGGTGGAAGAAAAGAGGAGAAAAGAACTTCCCTCGTGAACCGGAAAAAGCTTCCTCCGGGCTGAGCTCATTAGGGCTCTTTTTGGGGATATCCATCCTAGAATTTTCACTGGATACAGTGAGGATAAGCGGATAAGAACTCCAAATGAAATATCCTCACTGCCAATTATTTATAAGTATAATGCTCTAACTCAGAAACAGGAAGCCGGAATCACTATAGTTAGTAATCCTATAGCCATACGAGACTGAGAACTCACCTACTACAGACTCCACCCGCTCGGGATAAGCTCGAAGGAAATGCCGAAAACTACACGGTGGATAGAACCCCACCCTGGGAAGGCTTTTTTGGAAGCTGCCTTCCAAATAGATAAGTAAAGAGATAGTAAGGCGGACCATGCCTTACATCAAAAAAAGATGTAGTCTTAGTCTTAATAGGATGAGTAGGACTCGGACTAAGCACCTTTTTCTGCTTTCTATATTCCACGAAAGAGGAAATCGCCGATAATACCATGAAAATGGCATTGACTCAAACTATAAAAATTCCAAAGTATGATTTATTCGCTTTCTTTTCTGTTCCCTTACGGATTATTCGAGCGTTTTTGTTGGTCATGATGTGAGTTCTGTTCAACTAAAAAACAAAAAAAAAGACAATGACGTATAAATTGTCTAAGTCAACCAATCAGTATCCGACCTGTAATAACCAACTTCCTATCTCTTTTTTGTTAAGCCCTTTGTAAGAAATCTTATCGACACGACCCCTTTTCTGAGTTTTCTTTTTCTACGAGCCCAGATAGACGACCAAAAGAATGTCAAATCCAACTAAGGAAAAGCTTGGAGAAGGGGTAGACAAGAAATGGAGGAATCGATAGGACAGAATAGGAATATTAAGAATGAATGGCGTCCATTGGCTAATGGATAACACAGAGGTCTTCTACGCTTTTGGTATAGCTTCCAATCCTATTGAACGCTGTTTTTCCCATCTATTTTGTATTTCCATAGTCTGAAGTGCTTTTTCCACAAATGGAATCCGAGACGCTTGCCTTCTTGGTTAAGAGAAAAGTAAGTCATTTAGTTAGGCTTGTTCCTAAAGCAGAAAGAGGTCCGTTTGTTCTTCAATAGCTTCTTTCAACATGACTTGTGCTTCCTCAGGAAATGTATTAGTAGAAGATAGGATTTCTTGGAACCCAAGCTTATTGGTTTTTAAGTAAGTACCTAATTCTAGACAGAATTTCTGTACCTCTTCCATTTCTTTGTTTTCTCTGTCTTGTCTTAGGTTTCTCTCTTCTCCTCTTTGGATTGCTCTTGATGGACTACTTACTGGAGATCCAATTCCAAGAAATACAAAATAATAAAAATGTACTGGTAGCACGAAGAGGAGAAAATGCCTAGCCATCCCTTTCCCCTAAGAAAAGAAAGGAATTCGCTCGTGCAATTATTGTCGTCCATTTCCCAACAAATAGACAAGAAATAGAATAAAAAAATGCATGCAATCGTCTCAGTCAGTTAGTCAAGGACCAGAAAGAGAACACAAAACAAAAGAAGGGGGCTCTCCTTCGAACTCAGAGGGACAAGATCCTTACTTCATTCCCAGTAGAACAAACTAGACCCTATGAATAGATTGTACCGTCTACCTAAGAGACTAAGAGAATGGAATAGCCTTTCCACAGCCAGATCCATACCCATACCCCGAACCCATAGTAAGAATAGTCCTTTGCTACCAAACCACAAGGAAATCAAAAGCAAATGCAGACCTATATAAATAAGGAAAGCACTCCAAATAACAAGACAAGAAAGAACCCTTTCCAAGAGAACAAGAGAAGGGAAATGCAATGCCTGAGGATTGAGACCAGAGAGGCCCAAGAATCCTAGCTAGAAAGCCAAAGATTCCAATATCCCATCCCTCTACCACAATTAGTAGTCCTTGTCTTATCTCCCCAGAGTGGAGTCTCCGAAGTCTACAAGCGGGGAAGAGTTTCCATAGTTCCAGTTTAGGCAAGAGTTTTGGATAGCTATCCTAGATTTGACTTCTAAGGAAAGATCTCAGCCAAGGTCTAGTCAAGGACAAGAAAGAGAAACCAGAAATTCCCTCCAATGAATCAGGGGCAGGAAATTTGGAGTACAAAGCAAGCTAGAAGTCTTTCCAGAGGAGGCTAGAAGTCTTCAATCAAAAAGTAAGTGAAATAGTTCCAGCATATATATCGTATATAAAGACTGTAATCGAACACAGATAGAATCCCAAGTAAGAGCTTTCAACCAGAACAAAGGAATGAATAAGGACCTCGGAGATGGAACTAGGAGAAAGGACAAGACGAAAAAAATGTACTAAAATTTCCATCATTTCTAGATCAAAAGGGGATAAGCATGAGCAAATAACTAGTGCATAAGTCGCTCGAAGATGCATTCGATCATTCAGGAAACAACTAAAAATAGATCTTCCGAAGCTAACCCCGAAAAGGCTATTTTCTCCAAGATTCGGAGAAGAGATGGAACCGAAAAGCGCTAAGCTACCTGTTCAGAACAAACCAGTACTAACGACCCCATTCTTACACTTCCAGTTCGTAGTCTCCTACTTGGAGGGAGGAAGCTAGCTAGAAAGAATGAAAGACAAAGAAATGATTGCCATGATCTCCCAAGAAAAAGAAGCAAAAGACAAGAAACGGTCTCTTCCAAATCCAGAATGTAGAAAGAGAAGATCCTTTTCCATTCAAAGAAGAGTCTGGCCCAGAGTTAGATGACTACCTCTTAGGAAGAAAAACAAACAAACTGAACGAAACTCTCAAGATTCGATCCCACCTACACTTATTCTATAAATAGAGGAGATTCTAAAATTACGAAAATAGCGGTTTGACGGAGTTTCCTTTTTTTCTACAATAAATCGTAGAAATTTTTTGTCGGTTCTTCCCTCATCTAGTTTTTTTGTACTGCGTGATGTCAAAGTTCTAACCCGAGAAAGCAAACCTCGATGTAGCAAGGTTCACAAGATCTCTACTTTAT
>JAYMSI010000008.1:0-20000 GCA_036897315.1 Plantago indica
GAGGAAAATAGCTTGCCTATTTCAGACGATGGAAAGGGGCTAAGGTATATGCAAGCATGAAAAAAAAGTGTGACTCTAGTGGATTTTGACAAAATCCTTTTCTTTTCCTTCCAGTAGTACAGTCGAAAAAGTGGCAGAAAGAAAGATCTATTCACTCTACCTAGAAAAAAAGTTCGCTAGGCCCTTACCCCTTACTTCGACAATTCGATTCGATAGATAGTCGTAAGAAGGGATTCCATTGTATTTCGATATTGATCCAAGCGAACTCCACGGACTTCTAGTTCATTCGCTCAGTCACTCCGTTCTCTTATAACAGTCTTACTTCCCTCAATTTCCTTCTCTGCCTTCCTAGTGAAATTTTTTTAGCTCCCGGAACAGTCGACTAATTTTTGGTTCTGTAATAGACCTGGAAATAGTCCAAGGCCTTTACTCAAGGTTATGAGCTATGGTTAGCACCTACAAAAGAAGTAATTTTGACCAATGTGTCCGGTAGATCTTTAGCATCATCCCCGGCATTTGGGCCGGAAGTGCCAAAGAAAGACATCTACTTGGATCAGAAAAAGATCGGGAGAACTAAAAAATGTAGGATAAAGAAGGAGTACTTTTACTCAAGCTTATAGGGTGCTTTGCTAATGATATGCGTTTTGCTCGGATCTTCCTTTCCGCTCTCTCCAAATTCCACGAGAGCCCTTTACTTTAATTAGACCAATCCCTTAAGGTAAAGCCCCATGCGCTGGAAAGTTGCAATGGTTCGTATAAGAGCAGTCTTAGCATGTGCTATGCAGGCAGGATAGTAGTAGCCATATCGATGGATCAACCAACCTAGCTTCATCCCCTATGTCTGGACGAGCGAACTAGAAACTTAGACAAGAGCGCCAGCGTGCACATTTCCCCCGGTGTAAGGATTTCATAGGGGTGATTTGTTGGAAATAAGTGGAAGAACGATAGCTTGTTTTAGCCAAAGAATTGGGAGCTGTCTATTCCAGATGATAGACAAAGCCTAAGTGAAAAGAGAAAAAGGACTCGTAGAGAAGAGAAAGAAGACAAGAGAGAGTTTTTTCCTTAGAGTTCTAGGATAGACTTTTTACTTTTTGACCGGCTTGCTTTAATTCGATTGATTTCCGAATCCAGAAAGAAGGATAGCTCATCTACTAAAAAAGTTTTTTCTCCCTATCGGTCAGGTGACTTTCCTCCGCCCGGAAATCCTCTTTGTGATTTCAAATAAGTGACAGAGAAAAGAAGTCATAGGAGTGGGGACCGTCTTCGTTCTTGCCTGTATAGAAAGCTATACACAATGATATTGGATGTATCGTTAAGTTGTGTCGAGTTTAAGCTGCTCCATCTTTTTTCCGTTACAGAAAAGAGATCCCTTCCCCCCTCCAAAATAAGGAATGGAAAGTCTGTGTATGAAGCTGCGGGTACTATGGATCCTCTGACTCCCAGTTTCTTTTCATTTCAGGTCTCGCCGGTCTTACCTGTAGGTCGTGATGCGCCTTGAGATGGCCTCTTCCTGTCCCCTTGTCTTGTGGGACATCTGTTCCCGTCACTCTGCTGCGTCTGGCCTAAAAAAAAGGCACTTTTGGAAGGCAAGGAGTGTGACAACGTAGACGCTTCTCTTTCGTTTATAGGGCCTTTTCAGCAGTTGCAGGGTTTGGTAGCCCCAAATAGACTTGGCTTTACAGCACCTCATCTCAAAAAGCCCAGCTCAATCTTGTGACATGCTATGTTTCCCCTCTTGCTAAGTAAGGGGTCAGTCTCATCGATCCCTTTGCGGATCGCGGTCTCACACAAAAATTCCTACAGGTACCCCTAGTAGGCCGGCCGCCCTACCTAAACCAATCATCATATCGGTCCCTAAGCCCCATTGCTGGAAAGACTCGGCTTCAAAACCGTACATGAAGCTTCCGCCTCATACGGCTCCTCTAGAGATGGAGGTAGGTTCCGTTCGGGCTTGTGCGATTCAGGTTGTTGTACACGACCATTCGTGTATCTGAACCTTAGGAATTTGTATGTGACCTTTAAGTCAGTGGACCAATTGAACTCTCTTTTGGATTTTCTGTCATGATGACTACTGGAATTGGAATAAATGAAGACTAATGCAAAGGGGCCCCCATACCCACTCCCCTTTTCTCCCATTTCGGGAGCCTCATATGAAAGCTAGATCTATTAGATCAATCATACTACACTCATGTTCTATCTATTTGGAAACCGGTTAATGCAAGAACGATAAATAAAGGACCAAGATGACCTTCACTGTGACCTACTTGCGAAGATCTCCGGGCTCTACGGGGAATTCCCCGGCTAGCTCTTTAAATCTACCAACCCTTTTCTTGGGCCAACTACATAAGCGTATGAGTTCCCCAACTACGATGAGTTGACTCACACCTTGCGTACGCTTTTCCTTGTATGGGATCCCCTCTTTTCTCATAACACGACTTCGTGTATACTAGGGACTTTCGTTTTGTATTTATTTGGCATATTTTTTCCCAGTCGTCCGAGCAGGGCCGTGATGGCAAAAAAGGCAAAAAAGAGTATTGGGGAAATTTGTCCAATGGTGACAAAAGGTGCTTCAACGGGTTGACATCCGATCCATCCTAGTAGTAAGCCATCTGCCAAAAAAAGCCAAAAAGCTGCTTGATGAATAGGTCTAAAACTGGAACTACGTACATATAGATTTGGAATAAAGGGTAAAGCGAATAGACATAGAAAAACGGGTGCTATTGCGGCTACACCTCCTGCTTTGTCCGGTATACTACGCAGAATGGCATAGATGGGTAGGAAATACCATTCTGGTACAATATGGGGTGGGGTGGACATGGGATTTGCCGGTATATAATTGTCAGGATGGCCCAAAACATTCGGAGCCAGAAAAATCCAAATGGCAAAAAAGATAGCAAAAGCTACCCAACCTACTAGATCTTTTACATAAAAATAAGGATAAAAAGAGATTTTATCCATATCTGCATGGACCCCCAATGGATTATTAGATCCATATTGATGTAATGCGGCCAGATGAAGAAGACTGGCCCCTACTAAAAGAAAGGGCAATAAATAATGAAGGCTAAAAAAACGATTTAAGGTGGCATTGTCTACGGAGAAACCACCCCAAAGCCAGGTGACTATGCTATCTCCTACTAGAGGTATGGCACTAGCTAAGCTTGTAATTACCGTAGCTCCCCAAAAACTCATCTGACCCCAAGGTAGTACATATCCTATAAAAGCTGTCACAATCATTAATAAGAAGATGAGGACTCCGACACACCAAACGAATTCCCTAGGACTGCTATAACTGGCATGATATAGACCACGAAAAATGTGAAGGTAAACCACAATGAAAAACATACTTGCCCCATTAGCATGCATATAACGTAGCAACCAGCCGCCTTCCACATCTCTCATAATGTGTTCTACGCTGTTGAAAGCTAGATCCACATGAGGTGTGTAATGCATAGCTAAAAAGACGCCAGTGACTATCTGAATGACTAAACAGATCCCTGCTAAAGAACCGAATCCCCACCAATAACTGAGATTGCTGGGCGTTGGATAATCTATCAAATGCTGATTCAGTGCTGAGGCTATTGGTTGTTTCAGAAGAGAGAGTCGTTGATTCCTTAAAGACATGGAAAGATATGTTTGAAATAATGAAAAACTCCTCTCTAACTCATCGACAGGGGTTCTTCTACTTACGACACACGAAACCACCAGACCAGCTACCCTAATTCATGATAAGCCCCCTTCTTCAGAAACAGAAAGAAAGGTAAACAAAGTAGAAGAATTCTCCTTCTATTCTACTTTTTACCTTTTCCGTATTTCTTAGAAAAGCTGTTTAACTTTTTGTAGAACATTTCCCATGCCTCGTAATTTTCCTCACGGAATTTGGCAAGAATGGCTCGGCGCTCCTTACTAGAAGTGTTTTGACAAAAAAAGTTGGATAAAGAATCAAATTCCTGTTGGGACAGTGGCTCCCTATTCTCCGATTGATAAAACCTTTTGACGTGTTTTGTGATGTCGTGTCTTTCCCAATCGCATCCGGTCCACTTCGCCCTATCTTTCTGCCTAAAGGGGTAGGCTTTTGGTTGGGCTAAAGCCTTTTGTTTCGGCTTCGGCTGCGATTGGGTTTTTTCTGGCTCTTCTATGGGAGTGAGTTCGGCTTGGCTAGAACCCCTCTCATTGAGCCCTTCGGGCTCTAAAGGAAACAAAGGTAATTCCCTCGAGCCCTCTGGTGGCATTGAAGGCCCTGAACTACTTCCAGATGCTCCGTAGAGAAAAGAAGAATTTCCTTCAAAAGGAGTAGAGTTCATCCAGACATAGCCAACCCATTTCCATAATAATAATGTGACCCCAGTCAGAAGTAACCATTCGACCAGGGATTCCCATTGTTGCCATCCTTTGGGCAAAAAATGGATTCTCCTCCGGCAGAAAAAGTAGAGAACCGATAGGAAGACTGTCCCTTTTAGGAAAGAAATCCTGCGGGATATTCCCCGCCCGATCTCATCGACTTGAAAATTCGTGTAAAATTGGCTAATTCGACTTTCTAATAAAGTGGTTAATTCGCCTGCTCGTGGAGTTTGATCCATAATTATTGTAATAATATTCTACTAAGTTGGAACAATTCAAATGTTATAACTCGAAAACTAAAAAAAAAATATAGAATAAACACGCAGCAATTCTTTGGAATTCTTCTATATACGCAATTACTGGATTCCCTTTTGGACGGAGATTTCTCTAGAGTTTCTGAGTTTGAGTCTATCTCGCTATCGCTGGATCTCTTCCTAATTGGATCTGGGCGGACCTACGAATGCTATCTATTTCCAATGATCCGTGAAAGGAGGAAATCTTTCTTTTTCTTACGAAATTATAGATCATTGCTATATTTTTTTATAAATGTCACTTCTCTTTCTATACAAGGAGATTCGGTTTATATATGCAATTACTTGTTAACAATTTCTTTCTTCTTCTTTTGCTGAATCAACTAAAGGATAGAATGCCATCACTACGAATAGCCACAAATAATAAAATATCTTTTGGTGTGCCTTGTTCCTTTTGAGCAGATGGAAAGTGGAATGGGCGGATTCCTTATGGACTGCTGAACTCCCCCGCCAACCCTTGTCTTTCTATAACTAAGGTTGGTAGCTCGCTCAGAGGTTCTTCTTTCTATACGTAATTTTCTTTTCTTTCTAGTTCGAGTTCGAACCTTTCCCACTCTGCGCTATAACGCTCCAAATAGGCCCTCTTTTCGAGAAAGATGCTCCCTCTGGTTTGATTGAAACCTGGACATTTCATGTCCGAGAAAAATTCCCGGAGGACTCTTTCTTTTTCCGACTCCAGCTATGTGTAAATGTCTATTTGCTCTCCTTTCAAGTTGAAGGGGACGACAACTATTATGTCTTGTCTTTCCTTTTTTCTTGGCCTCTTCTTTGCTTGAAAGATTGAACATCTCGGATTCCTTAGTCGTCATCAATCTTACTTTAGCTCGACAAGGAAATGCACTTGGACAGAGCTTGTACTTGATTTGGTTCGGCTCAAGGAAAGACTCGACAGGGGTCATTTCGTTCTTTCTTTATGTAATTCGATGCTTTTCCCACCAAAAACTTTCTTTTCAATCCTATACGTAGAAATCGCCCCAACTCTTTTTTTTTGTGCATAAGATTTCGAGCAAGCAGCCACTCCATCTCTAAAAAGAGAAAGGGTTCCTTCTTTTACTTTTGAAGATCACAAGTCGTTTTGTTTTTTATTTTCCGACTTCTTTCTTTGACTTGGCTAAGGTCTTTCATACGGATCCCTTTTCTCTCTTGTTGCAAGAAGTTCTTCTCCATCGATCTCAACTACAGAAAGGACACAACAGAGCCCGGAAACCAAGGGTTCGAGCTATGGAACCGGGGACATTATAAGCTGTTTTCTTGTTCTCTAATGGCCGGTCAATGAGCCCCAGAAGGGGACTTATCGTTGTCGTAGGGAAATTAGATCTAGTAGACTTGACTGTTGAGGGACTGTTGCTTAGATAAAATAAAGGGAGGGTTCGTTGGATTGGAAATCTCAATTGACTTCTTAGCAATACTAATCTAAATCAAGTATACTCCATAATCTAGGACGTTGTATTCTAGAATATTCATCTTGACAAAAAAGAATGAAACTATCTCGTTGCGGGACAACGAAACTATCTAATCAATGGATCAAAGGAGCTATAGCTCAGTAGAGCATCTCCTTTACACGGCAATGTTTTTAAGAGGGCTTATAATATAGAATCAAAAAGTAGGATCTTATTGAGAAATCGATTTCTTACTCCATAATTTTAAGAGAAGAATAGCCTGCTTAAGGGATTGGGTCCTATTTGGCTGTCTCTTTAAAGTACCAAAAAACTGCTCTGTCTAGATTTCATTTGGTAGAAATATAAAGAACTCCATTTCAATACAGACATTCTTTGACGGATCGTCAAAAGCCCTTGCTTTCCATAGCGAAGGAGCGTCCTGCTAGCAGCGACTGCTTCTTTCTATACGTAATTCTTGGCAACTTTCTTTTCTCCTTCTCACTAGATCGCGGGAAAAGTACTCTATTTGAAAACCAGATCGACTAAAAAAGAGAAAAACTCGTCAACAAAGTATGATCCTCCCCAAATTTCTGGACTAAAGGATGAAAAATGCTAAGTAGATGATATGGGGTAGTCAAGGTTTTTGTCTGCAGTGGGACATTCCAAAGGAAGACCCTAGTCTAACATGGAATCTTCTTCTGAAATAGAAAGAAGGCTTACTAGCTTTATTTAGTAGTGCATCTCGAACCGTACATCCAGGGAGCTATAGCTTCCGGCTAGCCAATAAGAATGGCATCATCTGATTTCACTACTCAATTATACTTATTAGTGTAAGGATTTCCTTCCTTGCCAATAGCTTTCTTTGGGCTGATACGTTTGTTGGACGAATTGCTCATGAAAAGTTGGTCTTAGAATCAATATCCATCTATCTGCTCCTGTGCTACGTTGACTCTTGATGTGAGAACCAACAAGTCTGATAATGGAGTGGCCTTCTTTCGATCGGATACTTCATCGTGTATTATGGGTACAGGGAGCTTCGTGATAGCAAGCAAAGCAGCATGATCCTTCCTAACGTCATCTATTGTTGGTCTCATGATTGGTAGATTCACTGATAAACTATCCCATCCGGTGGAATAAGAACGAATGGATCCTAGTTGAGATATTTACATTAAGGAAGGTATAAGCGAGTCAATAAATAGTAGTTAGCTTAAAGCCCACAAAACGTCTAAAAAGCGAACAGCTTAGAGCACAGCTTCTTCGCCACTCCATTGTTCTTTACACAAGGCGGACCTAGCTCCATGAGAAGAAGTACCATATCATATTATTCAGCGACTTTCTTGCAACTCCCTACCGGAACAGGGAATAATTTGAATTCCGATACCTTTGACTGTTTCCATTTCGAACTAGTTGAGCTATGCTTGCTATTGAAATGGATGAATGTACCTCTTTCACCAAGTGACGCTCAGATTCATGAATCCTACTTCTAAAACAAAAAGATTCACATAGGTTGATGGATGCTGCGACATCCAAATCCAATCAAAGAAAGAAATTTCTTAATAGAAGATTTCTCTCCCGGTGAACTAAATTCGAAGAGATGCTGAAGTCATGGGGTGGTCGTGGTACTAGTAATCTCATCCCATAAGAAAAGAAAGATATTCCGCGGGTGTCAGACGACTGACCAATGCAAAAGAATTAGATTCTCGAAATGGGCTATCTTTTTAAGATGATTGTAGATGAATTAAATAGGAATGAATCTCCGAGAGAGAGCCAACCACTTTTATTTCTTCTCGTTGCATCTTTGACATTTCTTTGTAAACCGTGATGCTTTTGGACTACTTGACTATAAGTCATGTTGTTGACTTTCAAAACTCATGGTATTTTTTTCTTTCTAGATTGAACAATGAGGTCGCATTGGAAGGCCCAATATTTTATAGGAATGGAAGCTTGGCTTTCAGGGGTTTCGGATGGGTGGCGGATGAGGTTCCTGGCCAAAACCTTATTTGTCTCTTTCCTTTCCTCTCACCCTTCTTTTCTTTCTTGAATTCGAACATGTTTAGGTGCTTTATACTTTTTTTTTGTTTGGAATGTCCTCGCTGAGAAGTGAAAGCTTTTGGATTCGTTAGTGCACTCTGTAATTAAGACTGAAAAAGCTCCTTGCTTTAGACAGAAGAGGACGACCTTTTTTCAATCTCTATTCTTCTTTCATTCATTGAATAATTTCTTCCCATTCTCTTTCCGACTTTTATCCATTGAATAAAGACATTTCGGCCTTGCTTCTATCTATTCGGAAATCGATGGAATGGACAGTTTTTCTGCCCAACTAGATGCCCTTTTTACTTTTTTGATGGATCTCTCCCAAGGAAAAGGCATGGACTAAGTTTCACCCATAGATGAAAGGCCAACTTTCCGAAAAGTGGTATACTTTATTAACGAAAATAGGAGTTGGTAGATTTCACTATAGAACGACTGAAGAAATTCTATCAAAGGAGCTCTCAACTCAGACACAGATTTGCTTTCTTTCGGATGGTGTGCGAAGGCCTACTTAGACTTATTTGCTTTCCCGTGGGCTGTCTGCAGCGCCTCGTACTGGTAGGCTTTCATGTACCATTTGATATTCCGACTATCAAAGGAAGGCAGATTCTGCCATGTCCTTTTCTTCCGCGCGAAGCTCTGCTTTCGACCTGACTTATCTTTCAATAATCCTTCCATCTTGTTCTTTCCTTCAATCCCTTCCTTTCTTAGGTCTTGATAAAATCTCTGGGATCAATGACTTTTTCCGTCCGTTCGTTCTTTCGAAAAATGCTATTCTTTAGAAACCCGTTTCCGAATATCCATAAGCCCTTATTCTTTTTCTTCCTTTTCTCTTTCTTTTCCAAGTGCTTTTTCGTCGTCTTTCTCGACTCATCTTAGGAACAGAACTGGGACAACAAACTGAAGTAGCGATCCTTAGATTCTTCCTTCTTCTTTGTCCGACTTCACTCACTAGATAAGCACGACTCTATTTACCCCATTTATTGGATCCGTTTTGCCAGAGTGCCTGGACTAGGTTGCTTCCTCTCACTGTCTCGCTGCTTGAATTGTGCAATTCATCGTTATAGGAAGTCTATTCTGAAATGCCCTTGTCATTGGGGGTTGGAAACCTTTTTGAAAAGAATACAATATCATGGATGAATTTCTTGATTCTCCAAGAGTGATGGAAATCTTTGTCTCCGACCCCTACACATTCCACGGAAGGACCCTCCTACTATCTCGACTTAACCTGTCTTGTCATCCTTTTCTTTGATAATGAATACGGAGAGGTTCTATGTCTTATATCAATAGAAAGGTCAGTAAGATTGCAATGGAAGTGAAGCCAGAAAATGGGGTCTTTTACTAGCAGAATGCTTCGCTCATAACATAACCTATTCTTTAAAAAGAGCGCTTTCCTCGATCAACAATTCTTATGACAGAACTTTGACAACAAGTTATTACGCCACACACACATAGGAGAATAAGAAAATGGAATAAGTTTCCCAGACTCTATCGTATAAGATTGTTTTATTTTACAGATGTTTCCGAGAAGTAAAGTACCAAGGATTTGTCATCGACTCCATTAGATTGTGAATATCTAAATATTAGTAGGTAGGCATCGTATTTGCCCCTTCTTTTCAAAACGGGTTTTATTCAGCTCGAATTTTTATGAAATCTGTGAGCATAGGCGCCGAACGAGGCTTTAACAACTACTATCTAAAAATGATATCAGTGAAGTATCCCTTGTTTACTAACAAGTGTAATTTAAAAGAAATTTAGTAAATGTACCTGTCATATTACTGAAAGTAGAGTTATTAGCATTATGATGAGAAATAATTGTCTTGTTGAAACTTATATTTAAAAAATATCATGAAATAAATGATCATATAATTGAGAATCGAAGGCATCTTTCAATAAAATAACATCTCTTCCCATGGTTTGCTTTCTTCTTTTCTGCTTTCCCCTCATGAATTCAATCGATTGATTCTTTATTATGAATACAACATAACAGAGCTCTCTTTCTCCAATCACACGGGTTTCTTATGGACCAACTTGTTTGTGTTAAGCATTCAACAACCCTTCTTTTTTGATCCTCGAGGATGTCTTTATAAATTTGAGGTTTAGTCTTACTTTTTAGGTCCATTTCACGAAGATGCTCTTATACGTTAATATGTATGTTAATAGGAGAATAACAAAACTTGAAATGAGTTCTGTTAAAATAATGGAATGAAAAAAGGCCTACATTTTTCTAACTAGAAATTAGATGACAATCTTGTATGTAAGGGATTCATAGTTATGCGATATGGTAAGGTAGCTTTAGTCCTTTACTACTCCTTGTGTCCTTAGTCTCTTCTTTTTCGGACAGGTTTTACCAAAGGTTAGATTGTCGAGGGTTGGACTAAAATGGTATTTTAGGTTAGTCCCTGCCTCCTTTTTTCTTTTTTTCGTTCTTTCCCAAAGATTTTTTTCCAGGGGTGTGTAAGGGAAGAATGCATTGCTTGCTCAAGGAATCTTTGGATTCTCTGCGAGTTGGTTGTGAAAACTGGTTTATAGTTTCGTACCTATGACTTACTTTATGGTCTAGTAAGATGGTTCTAGGCCACTACCAATTTCATTGATCTTTCTCCTGTATTTGTCAATGATCCTTCTATTATGAAGATAAAAGACCCAAGCGATCTGTTCCCCATTTGATAAAAACTCACTCGTGCTTATGCGACCTGTTGTAAGGAGTTCTTCCTTCTGCCTAATCTTCCAAAGTTCTGGATGGAACTATTGAGTTCGTCTATATAGAATAGATAGTTTTTCTTTCGCCTCCTACCTATACCTATCTGTCCCTGTGTGGCTTTGGGAGCTAGCTTCCTCCAAGCTTTTTCCGTACTCACATTTCTTGATTCGCCGATGCAATAGACTTATTAACCGATTCGACTCCCAATAGACTTCTTCGTCCTCTGTTTCTTGCCCTGTTCTTTCTAGAAATAGACTTTTCTTCTTTTTCGTTCATCTTCATTCTTTGTTTTCTTTCACTCTCTATATATACAAATACTTGTCTCTGGTTTTTGATTGACCAAAAGCCCTTGCTTTCTTGGTCCTAAGATGAACACGAGTTCCCTCTGCCGCCCTTATCTGGTTATTTCTCGTGAATGGTTGTGTGCAAGGTCACTGCCTGACGGAGTCTTTTGAGCTCTTTCTCCTATTCCACGAATCTGACGCTCTGACATTTCTTTTTCTTTCAGACATGAGTAGTAGACAGGTGCTTCTTGTATTTTCCTTTCGCGATCTACTATCTTGTTGAAAGCCCAACTCTTCGCATTTCGATGCTTTTTCTCTTTTTTGTGATTGGCACACGACTGCGTATTTTTGGGGAATACTTAGATCCAAGCAAGAAGGAGTTCACTCGCTAGCTAGGCTTCTATTCCACCCATTTCCATTATAGTCATGTTACTTACGATCTTGCTAAGAAAAACAAAACTAGATCTCCTTTTGTTTTTATGTTGATGAAAGTAAGAAGAAGAAGTCTGGCTGGGTCTAGCCTTTGGAAGAAAGAAAAAATTTTGATTGTATAGCGTCCTTACTTAATCTATTTTCTTTGAAACCCCGGGAACATGAAGAGTACGAGCATAAAAAAAAAGTAGATAGTTTCTAATGAATTTAATGAATCCACGCTATTCGCCCATCTATCTCAGGTCTGCTAATTACTTCTTTCAGTCCTCTAAGTTCTTGTGGGGTGTCTACTTTTACCTGAATATTGCATTTTCTTTAAGTAAAAAAAAAAGAAGGAGAATGCCATCTCTTTTCCATTTTCCTGTTCTGGCTAGAGGAACTGAGCACTCTCTTGACTCAAGTGCTCTATAAGAAAGACTTCGAAGGTCAATGCAATGGGTTTAAAGTAGGGCTATAAAGTTCTATCATCTATATATATTATATATAGTTCAGGCGAAAGACCTTTAATACGCAATTAGTCGAGTCGCTTATTTCTAGTTTCACTCTGGGAGAACTTTTGAAGGAAGCTTTACATAAGCAAACAGGGAAAAGCACTAGAAAATAGGCGTAAATCTGTCCACGAAAGGTCAAATAAGGGAGTGATGTTAGCAAGAATGTTTCAAATCCACAGCTTCGTTCCTGTTGAAGTAATATAGAAAGAGTTGCTAAAGGTCTTAGTCAGACGTATAGACAAAATCTATTTCACTATTGGTCATGGCTTCGCTACTTAAAAAATTTGATCTACTGAAATGGAATTACTGGATATATAATAAACTTCTTTTATTAGGGCTCTGAAATTCCTACAATTCGCCCCTCTCTTCTTATATCTTAAATCGCTTTCTTCTCTCTCTTTGTCCCGCCAATAGACTAGCTCAGGAATCAGTAGTAGTTGGCATTGGTTGAAATGTATACGAAGGTGTGAGAGGTCTTTTCCACTACCCCATTTGGGGATGCTTCCGTATAGAATTATGTCTTTGAAAGAAGCTTTGAAAGAAGTTGGCTTTCCTTTCTTTTTATTTCAATTGGCTTATAGCGAGGAGAGCGGCTCGGCTAGAGAGTCTTGTTGGTTGTTACAGAAGAATAAGGAATTCAGTGAATTTAGTTTTTCTAAATGAAGAAACCACGGTTGGGGAACGCATTAGATATTTCCCTAAACCAGTAGGTCCTTGGGCAGATCCTACATTAGCCCCAAGGCGTTGGTCTCGAACTAGAAAAGTAAATGCTTGAGCTTGAGAAGCTTCTGGGCCAGTAGGCCCGTAAAACTCGCTAGGATAAGCGGTATTATTGAACCAAACAAAACAACAAGCAATGAAACCAAAGACGGATAAAGCCGCTAAACTATAAGATAAGTAAGCCTCTCCAGACCATACAAGGGCACGTCGAGCCCACGCAAACGGTTTAGTTAAGATATGCCAGATTCCACCAAGTATACAAATGGCACCTAACCATACATGTCCTCCGATTATATCTTCTAAATCGTCCACACTAACAATCCACCCTTCCCCTCCAAAAGGGGATTTTAGTAAATAACCAAATAGAATACTGGGGCTGAGAGTCAAATTAGTAATTTTCCTCACATCGCCCCCTCCCGGTGCCCAAGTATCATATACACCCCCAAAATAAAGAGCCTTGAAGACTAGAAGAAAAGCACCTAGACCTAACAAGATTAAGTGAATACCTAAAATTGTGGTCATTTTATTTCTATCTTTCCATACATAACCGAAGAATGGAAAAGATTCTTCCAGTGTCTCGGGTCCCAAAAGTGCATGATAAATACCGCCAAATCCCAATACTGCCGAGGAAATTAAATGAAGTACTCCAGATACAAAGTAAGGAAAAGTATCTATAACTTCCCCCCCAGGACCTACCCCCCAACCTAGAGTAGCTAGATGGGGAAGTAAAATGAATCCTTGTTCATACATAGGCTTCTCTGGTACGAAATGGGCCACTTCAAATAGATTCATTGCGCCGGCCCAGAATACAATTAATCCGGCATGGGCTACATGAGCACCTAGTAATTTACCGGATAAATTAATAAGTCGAGCATTTCCGGCCCACCAAGCAAAACCAGTGGTTTCTTGGTCACGACCCACTACAGTTAAAGTTCCATTAAAGAGCGTTTCCACGTGGTAGAACCTCCTCAGGGAATATAAGGTTTTCATGAGGCTGATCTTGAGCCGCCATCCAAGCACGAATTCCTTCGTTTAATAGAATATTTTTTGTGTAGAAAGTCTCAAATTCAGGATCTTCCGCTGCGCGAATTTCCTGAGAAACGAAGTCATAGGCACGTAGGTTCAAGGCCAAACCGACTACCCCAAGAGCACTCATCCATAAACCGGTTACTGGTACAAATAACATAAAGAAATGTAACCAACGTTTATTGGAAAAAGCAACCCCAAAGATTTGAGACCAAAAGCGGTTAGCGGTCACCATGGAATAGGTTTCTTCGGCTTGAGTTGGGTTAAAAGCGCGGAATGTATTTGCACCATCACCATCTTCAAATAAAGTATTTTCTACGGTAGCACCATGAATAGCACATAGCAAAGCGGCGCCCAATACACCAGCAACTCCCATCATATGAAACGGGTTCAGTGTCCAATTATGAAATCCTTGAAAAAAGAGGATGAATCGAAATATAGCTGCTACACCAAAACTGGGCGCAAAGAACCAACCAGACTGCCCTAGTGGATAAATTAGGAAGACCGAAACAAAAACAGCAATTGGACCGGAGAATGCGATTGCATTATAAGGTCGCAATTGAACAGACCGAGCAAGCTCGAATTGGCGTAACATGAAACCTATTAGTCCGAAAGCTCCATGTAGAGCAACAAAAGTCCACAGACCGCCCAGCTGGCACCAACGAGTAAAATCTCCTTGTGCTTCAGGACCCCATAGTAACAATAAAGAATGCGCTAAACTATTAGCAGGAGTCGAAACTGCGGCCGTTAAGAAATTACAACCTTCCAAATAGGAACTCGCCAACCCATGGGTATACCACGAAGTTACAAAGGTTGTACCCGTGAACCAACCCCCCAAAGCGAAATAGGCACAAGGGAAGAGCAATAGGCCGGACCAGCCTACAAAAACGAAACGGTCCCTTCGTAACCAGTCATCCATACTATCAAATAAATCTTTTTCGTCTTTGGGAAATTTACCAATGGCTATAGTCATAGTGATCCTCCTATTCAACTACTTCGACCATTTCCGAGCACCTCATAGGATTTTCGGGGCGTCGGAAGATTCGATCATTTCTCTATGATTTCTCTTGCACTGCCCCTTCCAAGGGGTTTCGAAGATAAAAATTTGGTTATTGGCCCATTATTCATTTTTTCTTTGAGTGTCTTCTTTGTTATTTCTCCTTTTCTTGCAGATAACTGGAAAACCCAAGTGTCGATCTTCCTACGGTCAAAACAAAAAAGACATTTTTCTATTGAGTCTTATCTCTTAGATAGAGAGATAGTTTGCTATTTTTTCGGTCAATTCAATAGACAAATACAAGACTGGAAATCAAAATTTATTTCTCGCATCTATTCTCTATTAAACTCCGGTAACAAAAATCCCGGATGCATCAATATCGAAATGTTTGGTACATGAATCTATGATCTGATAACTATCCATCTAAACTATTTAGATTTAGATATAGTAGAATTATAGTAGAAATTCCTATTGATCTGGAAGCAAAAAAAAGGTGAAGGTGGTGGAATATGGCTCTTATCTTGTTACTTTGAATTGAATAAAGGGTTCTCGGTATTTCTATAGGAAGGAGATTGATCCTTATTCCCATAAAAAAGCTAGCAACAAAACAAGAAGGTTGAATCTGAAATATCGACAAATTCTTTTGGAGCCCCCAAAAATGAAATTCAAAAAGAAGAGGAGTGAGCTGGTCCAATTCAAATTTCATCTCTCTCGAATTTGAATATCAGAATAGCGGATATAGTCATAATTAAACGGTCCAGGTCCACTTTCTTTTTCTTTTGTTGATTTCCAATCTTTCCGATGGATTTGATTGGTAGAGGTTTTGAATGATTCAAGGCGTGGCTTAGGATTATTCAGAATAATGAAAATTTACTGAAGAAACGTTCCATTTTCTAACCAGAACTACTATAGCTCCGTATATGCTAACGTATTCTCCAGTTAGTTCTTTTTTTTTATTTTAACTCCATACTATACTATGATATCACTATTTCTCAAAAAAAATTATGAAAAAAACCAAAGCCCCTTATCGGATTTGAACCGATGACTTACGCCTTACCATGGCGTTACTCTACCGCTGAGTTAAAAGGGCTTATTTTATCTAACGAATTACTATGTTGTAGTTGTAGCTATTTGATCTACATGAATTATTCTATATTCTATATAGTATAGAAATAGATAGTATAGAAATAGAAAAGAATAGAGAATCAAAAACTCCAAATGATTCTACAGCCTTATAAATAAATGGAAATTAAATGGAAATAAAAGTCATTCCAACTTGAAGAAGTTGTTTGATTACAACTTATACCCTTTATGCCCTATTTTTATTTATTATATAAAAATAGAAAAAAGTAATCAAAGTAATTCCGATACGGATCAGTTGCTTAATCATATTTTCCACCATTTTTTTGATTTTTTTGTTGGTTTAGATTTTTCAAAATAGGTTCCCCAAAATCCATTTTTGGGATTCTTTAAAAGAATAGCCTAAGCTGATCTTTTTGTCAAGACTTGCATACTAGTCCTGAATAGGAATGACGAATTTGAAAATTCTATACAATTCTGAAAAACGGAAAGATTCCTCAGATCTAATCATTCCATTATATTATATTGACAATTTCGAAAAAATGAGCATACTATGATGATAGTATGAGGGCGGTTAAAAAAGTGGGCCCCCATCGTCTAGTGGTTTAGGACATCTCTCTTTCAAGGAGGCAGCGGGGATTCGAATTCCCCTGGGGGTAGGGTACTATGAAAGGAAAAGGAAGTTGATCGTGGATTGGATTACCAATAAGCCGAAATTGGATTCTTCCTGGGTCGATGCCCGAGCGGTTAATGGGGACGGACTGTAAATTCGTTGGCAATATGTCTACGCTGGTTCAAATCCAGCTCGGCCCAAAAATTCGCCAATCTATCAAGCGATGACCCATTTGTGCTTCAGAAATACTCCATACGAAGATAAAACGACGATAAGAGAGAATTCCATTTTATGCTAGATCCCTTAGTTTGCTGGGATTGTAGTTCAATTGGTTAGAGCACCGCCCTGTCAAGGCGGAAGTTGCGGGTTCGAGCCCCGCCAGTCCCGATGGATGCAATATCCAAAAAACCCATCAATTCACTTTTTTCTTTGCATGAACTATGCTTTCTATGAACTATGAAAGAGTGTCGGGGCCTAATTCCCAAAGAAAAGGGGGAATTTAGCACTTAAGTCTTTTTTTTTTTTTTCGCTTTTCTTTTTAGGTTTGTAACTAGGTGACTAATCGAAGTGAAAGGACAATCTGATGATACTTGATTCAATGTACAAGGAAGACGTAAGGTAGGTTATAGAAAAAAAGAAACGGATGATAAATAAAGGAATTTTGGATGGAGTGGGTCAGGAATCCAAATTCCTTTTGGATTCAGTATGGAGAAAATAACTTCCTATGTTATAATAGTATATTATACTATTCAAGTCTCGACGACAAATTGATTTGGTAGATTAGATATTGTTATTCATGATATTATTGGTCTGATTCAAGACCATTGAGAAGTAATTCATTCTATAGAATTTACAGACGAAAGGTTTATCATCTCTAAGGGATTAAATCCCGAGTTATTTTGAAGTAAAAAAACCGATGAGATTATGGAAGTAAATATTCTTGCATTTATTGCTACTGCACTATTCATTCTAGTTCCTACCGCCTTTCTACTTATCATTTACGTAAAAACCGTCAGTCAAAATAATTAATGCTATTGCATTTTCAAATTCAATAGAATTCCTTCTCATTTTTTCTCAAAATTTTTTTGAGAAAAATGAAGGGGGTTTCCATTTCGTGTCTTAACTTAAATGAAATGAGCGTACTTTAATCATCAATATTGTATTTGTATTTGATAGTATGGTAAGAAAGAAATAGATGCATTTTTCTTTCTACCATACTATCTACCTCTCAGTGTATATCTATTTCTTAGTCTATAAAGTTTTTAATTTAGAATAAATTAAGCTTCTGTATCTACAATTGTCTTTATATAGGTGTATATGAATTCCATATATTTGTTTGGAATTAACATAATTCCCCAATTTGCTACATCTATTCCTTCCAATAATCTGAATCCGTTTCTTTTCGAAATACAAACATGGGAATCGCTGAAATATCTCTTTGGTTCAAAGAGTATGCTTCATTTCATAGATGGAGTTCAATGGCCTAAATTCAGACATTTTTTTTATTTTGAATAGTTCAAAACGAGTTTTAAAATGATCTATAAAACAAAAGCTACGGTTTTATTCCTCAACTCAATTAGTAGTACTTTTAGAGCCCACTTCTTCCCCACACTACGAGTGAAAGGGAAAATGTAAAGACTACCATTAAAGCAGCCCAAGCGAGACTTACTATATCCATGTGAATTATGTCCCCTATCTTTATAAATACGAAGGAATTTTTCCATTATTTCTCACTAATAATAATGGAATCAATGGCACAGAGTCAAAACAAAAAGGGATTCTGGCCGAACACTATTCAGAAATAACCCCCCGGTGGATTCTGATTTCAGATTAAACACAAGTAAGATAATAAGATACGGAGTCCCATCTCAAGTAAGTGGTAACATGTCGGAATACGAATCAAATAACAAAAAGAAATTCGTTCTTTTTTCCCTCTTTTCGATAAAAGTAAATTATCCATCCAATATGGGTTGGATACTTAAGCACTCCGAGATTCTCGCGAGTCCATCATATATAAATTCCGACCCTTTCCAATCAAAAATGATTAATTGAATCCGATTTACTATATTACTATCCGGCTCTACAATAGGATTCAAGATCCATCCTTTAGACACTCCCTTAGTGATAGAAGGGAGTCATGAAGTCTTGACAGCCCCTCTCCCGGTTGATTTGACTATTCGAATCAAACAAAGTATCAACAGTCTGTTTCCTCTTTTTCTCGCGGGTAATCATTCTACGGGTTCTATCAGCAGAACAGAAGAGAAGAAGAAATTTCGAAGTTTTTTGCTTGTTGATCAGGCGACACCCGGATTTGAACTGGGGAAAAAGGATTTGCAGTCCCCCGCCTTACCACTCGGCCATGCCGCCAAAATGATACAAACAAAATGATACAAAATAGATGAGAAAATTTTTCCGGATTACTTCATTTTTTTTGTACTTCTGACTTCCGTTTTCCTTAATACTTTTCCTAAAGTAAACACCCCTTTGGCATTTTTGTATTTGATCCACGCCCTCGATGGATTATCTCCTATCTGAAAATCTACATTTGATTTTTCAATAGAAAAACGAGACAATTAGCTTTCAGTCACCAAATTGGAACCATTAACTATTTTTCCTTAATTTGAATTCATGAATTATCCCGGGATTTGAATCGCCAATTTTAGTTTTACTAATGACATAAAAATCAAAAATACAAACTGAGACAGAACTAATTAGTCTTGATTTTTTCCATCTAAAACCCTTCTCATAATTTTGTTATTATTATAACAAAATAGATGGGTATATGTAAACCCCAGAACAAAAATTGTTACACAGAACAGATATATAGGATTTAGCTATGTTGTCAATAGGGAATTTTTTTCCTTTTATTCCTATCTCACTTGAATTTGGAATTCCATATTTTTTTTTTTTTAATAGAAATTATCTTATGCGAAGCATGACCCCAGTTCCGAAATAAAAGAAAAAAAAAGAGAAGTTGGATAGTCTAGCTATCTGTGTGTTTACTAAATGCAAACCGTCTTCTACTCAAAAAGAAAAGCTACAAAAATCTCCCTTCTCTACGAATCGTTTTTTCACAATGAAATCCTTAACATAAGCAAACGCTCTGAAAGGCTACATCTACCAAACCCAACTATTTTTCTCAAATAGGTAATATCATAATATTCGACTAGGTATTATCATAATAATGGTAGAATTGGAATAATTTTATTGAAACTATTCTATACCAAAACCCTACGACTTTATTACTATTTTATTACTATATCTTAATTTCTTAATCTTATATATCTTAATAATTTAATTTTATTTATAACGCTAAGTA
Source organism: Plantago indica (assembly GCA_036897315.1). NCBI lineage: Eukaryota > Viridiplantae > Streptophyta > Magnoliopsida > Lamiales > Plantaginaceae > Plantago > Plantago indica. Next base: position 19,726 of record JAYMSI010000008.1, read on the forward strand.
ACGGAATTCTATTTTTAGGACTATTTTTTCAATTCCTTTTTATTTGGATCTCTTGAAACTTTCAATTTAAGTAGAAAATTCTCTTTATTCCTGCGTTCCTATGTAGTTGGTACATTTCATGCCAATATAGGCAGTTGAGTAAAATTTCATGTGATTCAGTAAACAGAATAGAAATTCCATCAGCGCTAGAGCGTCGATCTAATTCGATGAAGAATGTGCTTACTACTTAATTTTATAATATTTAATAATAGAATGGGATTTTTTTAGAAATGGGA
>JAYMSI010000009.1:0-20386 GCA_036897315.1 Plantago indica
CGACGGTGTTTACTCAACACCTTAGTCAACACCAGTTCATTGCACTCCCCCTTAAGGCATGACATAAGTACATCTTCACACAAATTTGAGAGCTAAGTCAATCAAGACACTACAAAAATTAAAAACAAATATGTTCTAGCGTGGACATTTGTTTGATCTCCATTAGAGTCCAACATAGCGAAAGCGAACTATCCAACTTTTTTTTATTACTTCCTTCTCTTCTGGCAATAAGGCGCATCAAATCTCAAAGGGGAGATTGAGAAACTCAACCAAAAGAAAAGAATACGACCCTATATACATTACATGAGGTTGTTTTCGGGTGGGTCTAAATAGAATATACGTTGGATTACCTTATTGATAACCTACACTGCTACACAATGTAGCAATGGGGAAGGGGGACCACAGACCAATAATGACATTTGAAATGAATTGAACCTCTGCAGCCCATTAGTTACAAACTGAAACTCATATGTGCCAAAATAAGGAAGTCGCAAAATGGAGCGTACCGGGCTAGCCCATTTTAGTTCAATCGGTCCGTCATTCGAACCTCACGTCGCGTATGCACTCAAGTTCCACTTGTCCGTGCACAAGTTTTGCCAAGAATTGCACCTCCCTGCAAAGAGAGATAGGCGACTAAGGACAATAACCTCAGAGAAAGCGAAGTGAATTAGAGAAATAAATCCAATTTCCACGGAGCATCGATTAATAGCCTTCACCCCCTTTTCGCTTACAACTAAGAATGACTTAGACCAAGCCCTTCTCTCCCCTGCCAAAAAGAAGACTTCGAAGAATCGAACGGGATACAACAAAACAAATAGAATGAATCGACCGGAAAAACAAAGAAAAAGCAGTGCACTTAGCCTATATTAGCTTATATAGGAATAGGAAAAAGATCTTCTCTTAGTGGATTATCTAGTTCTTTGATCAAATCAATTTGATTAGTCAAAAAAGGAAAAAATAGCTATAAGAATACATAAAATGTCACATTAATTAGCCATCGTTTTACAAGGAAGTTTTATTTGCTTAATACATAAAAAAAAGTCTATCCTATCATGTCGGGTGCAAGGGCCCCTGATCAACAGACAAAAGAAAAGGAACGCTGGAAATGAAAGAAAAAAGGGCCGAGAAAGGGTTCCACTTATCAAAGGGAGAGACTGGAAAGGGAAAATGTCTTGAATAAGATATCCGCTTCGCTTGTTTTTTCTGGCTTGCTTTCCTCTGAAACGAACGGAAAGTCCATCCGGTAAATTTTTTTTCTAGAAAGAAAGACTTCTCTTCTCCCAGAAAAGAAAGAAGGTCACATTTCAGCAAGGCTGGATCTACTAGAGTCAAAAAATGGCAAAGTATTGTACTGAAATTGACTCCTCTATACACTTGAATAAACCAGAATGAGTTTACTTCGGCACGCACGCAGAATATAAGAAAAAACCCTCCAAGTATCCTCGATCGAAATTCCATATTAGCAGAAGGATCCATTGGTTTACAAGCCGGCTCTTATTAATGAAAGGTGAGGTACTACGACATGCTTGCGACAATCTTTTTTTGTTCTTCAAAATTCTTGTCTTCTTGATTTATGTACTATACTCCTCTCGAGTTTTAGTAAGGTAGCTGGGGTGGGACTTGACAAGTACTTTTGTGGAACCGGGGAGAGGAGAAATGGCTGAAATAAGTCATTAAGAATTGGCTGGTATCGGTTAGGTCCAATTCCACCAAGCAAAATGCTGGCAAGATAAATAGGTCAATAGCGAAGAAAGGAATCCGTTCGTCCAATCCTAAAATTATGTAAGTCCTGACGATTTCAAATGGGTAAAACTCGAGAATAGAATCACTAGACTTTTTTTTAGACCAAGACTTCAAAAAGAATGGAAACGTGCATTTCTCATGGCAAGTCCAAACATGTCGTCCATTCGGGATGGACAAGCTTGGGATAATCCAGATCAAACTACTGGTGAAAGGGCACAGGAAATCATCATGCCCCTCATGTATTACTAGACGAGCAGTCTTTTTTTTTTTGTACGCCATCAAAAAAAAAAATAGTATCAACAGAAATAGACTGAAACTTTTTTTTCGTTGTTCATGGAGGGCGTCTTTCGTAATGTCAGTGAGGCTTACTAGATTGGATTGACTGGCGTTTATGCTCTCGTTCCTAAGAATTGCGGTTTTCTCCTTTCATATCGCATCTATATTTATATTAGGATCTATCTTTTATCCTCAAGACAAGAGTTATACAAGGGCCTATTTTAACTCAACATACGGGGCTGCTGACCTAGATCCTTAGAGAATGATTGTTCTAGAGAGACCCCGCAAGATCGGGAAACGAACGAGCAAGCCAGTCTCGAGCAAAGCAGACTCCCGGAGGGAGATATTCTTCGATCCCTTCCGAGTGAGTAGGCAACTTCTTTCTAGCTTGGTACACCAAGCGTGGTGTAGACCAAGCAGTCTTCATACTTTCTCATTGGTCAGTTCCAATCTAAAATGGTCTCCCATCCTTTCGTCTGAGGCAATAAGAGTTTGAGAAAGATAATGTAGTCTATCCCACCCTTCCCCCCATCCAAATGTAATCCGTTCGGGTTAATAAACTTTCCGCACTGGGCTTTTCTCCGTACGCTGAACTAGAAACTAACATAGAATGACTAGGCTAGCTCGTAAAATCCATAGAGCCCGTGAAAATACGAGTGCGCTTTCGGGGTTTAAGTAAGAGAAATAGGCATTGCAGATAGCTAAATTATCCCACTCAGTATTTAATTATATCAGCCGATAGATGAAAAAAAAGATACTTGGACTAATCCAAACTTTTTACTGGCGAAGCAGATGATTCGATAAAAGGATCTTGAATCTTTCGTAAACCATAATTACGTATATAAAGTAGATAGGGAGTAGAAGGAAGGCTCATGACAATATGAGGCATTCTTTCATAGGGATAAAAAGACTCGTATGTCAGATTTCAAAGTAAAATAAAAGGAGGATCGGGTGGGGAGCATTCTTTGGAGCAATTCTATAACCTAAAAGTAGACCTTGAAGATGCTCGGACCTTACTAGGCCTATGTTGAGCTATATCCAAGATTCTATCCATTTACATTTATTTTGCATTCAATGAGGAGATCTTCCGTTACTTAGGGAAGTCGTGTGAACAGGTTTGAGGATACGAAGTCAAAAAAAAGGGAAGGTTATGATTCCGGGACGGAGCCGTATGACGCAAGAGTGTCACGTACGGTTTCTTTGAGAAGGCTGTCAGTTATGACACCTATCAGGCCCGACGAGCGGTCCACGGAGCTGCATCCCTACTCACCTGGTTCATGCACATCGCTCTCTCCAGGAGGTTGGCCGCCCATCCTAGATCTGAACATTTTCCAGTGGATTCCCGGTTCAATCTGGTTTAGTATCAAGGTCATTCTCTTTTTATTTCTATATATTTGGGTCCGTGCAGCATTTCCACGATATCGTTATGATCAATTAATGGGACTTGGCCGGAAAGTGTTCTTGCCTCTATCATTAGCTCGGGTAGTCGTCGTTTCTGGTCTTTTAGTCACCTTTCAATGGCTTCCTTAAGTACGAGGAATTTCCCCATTGAAAAAGAAAAAGGGGGCTACTCCCCGAAAATGCCTCGTCCAACCTTTCTTTTTTTGTTGGGGATTTCTATTAGTATGGATGGACTGAAATCCTGAACGACCTTGAGGTGCGAATAGTCAAAAAAAAGTTCAAAAGTTTTGAAAGCCAGGTCTTAGTAATTCGCTATTTATTTACCATATACGTTATTGATTCTAATGTCTCTCCATCAACGAATTGTAACAGTGTGTTCTGTTCAGTCAGTCAGTTTCGCCCCCAAGGAAACTTTTTTTATTTTTTGACTTTTTCTTTGTCTCTAGTCCTATACTAAAGAACCTTCTATTCTTGATATCGACCTTTGTTTGAAAGGGCTTCTTCTCCGAACCAAATGAATTCATAAATAGGGAATACCTCATACGAATTAGAGAACGAAATCGGAAAGATAGGGGTTCTAAATCATAAATAAGCAACAAAGAACGGGTTTCGCCGATAGAGTTCTAAAAAAAAATTCTGTATGTTGAAACTCTATTTCCAGGTAGTTCTCACTTATAACATTCGTGAAGCCATTTAACTATAAAGGACTCTTACGGAGAATTCTTTCACTAGAAAAGAATAATCTAAGGTCTTATTTTCATTCCTCCCCCGGAACTGACCCATATTTTATCGTTTTCACCTATTCTATTCTGTCGTTTGGATTGATTACCGTGGATTAGAATAGATACTTAGGCGATAAAAAGCAACTCAATTACTCTATAGTATAGCATAGTATAGCTGAAAAAAAAATAGAAAAGATTAAAACTTCTTTGCAAGCTGGCTCAGTTCATGAATTCTTTATTTCACGAGAAAATGCTCTCAGCAGCTCAACTTTGTTCATTTATTGGAGGGAAATTCGTTCGTACGTAGACTTGCAAAGCAACTTATGACGTTCCTAACACTCTTGAAAAAATTCTTATTAGCTTATTTTCTGTAATTTCCCTCCTTCATTCTAGAAATGCTGCTTTACCCGAATTGAAAAAACTGTGCCGTTCTTTAAAAAGTTCTGTCTTTCGACTCACCGAACGCCCTGTGTCGAAGGCCTAACTTGACAGACGGGTCGGCTTGAATACTTAGTTGGAGAGCTAGGTCTTCGACATTCTCTTCTTTTTTAGATTCGCGACGCAATAAATTCAGGAAAGAGAAGCGTCAGGAGTTTAATTGACTTTACTGACAAGCTAATAAATAAACTTAGGGTAAGTAGAGAACGTTGTAGAAGAATCAAGAAAGAAAGAGCTCTGATGAAAAAAGAAGTAGTTGAAAGGGCAAATAAAGGGAAATTAGTTACGTGTGGCTCTGATAAGACCTGAAGGTTCCCGCCGGGGCCGGCCCCAGAAAAAAGAACATGCATTAGACGCGTTTTAAGCTGACGTACGCAGGGATCTTCTCTGATAAATGCCCCTTCCGTTACCTAAGATTCTCAGATGGATTATTTCGAAATGCTGATCTCTCCTTCAACATTCAGTAGTAGATTGGGATGGAGAATAAAGGAAAAGCCACATTCCTTTGATCTGTGTCAATTAGTAATTACTGAAAAAAAAAAAGCCTTTGCATTCTTCGCTATTCCATGGAAGATCCGCCAGAGGCATTTTTCTATTCAGCAATACTATGCCTCTCTTTAAATATTGACTGTTAAATCTAAAACACGACGATGATAACCAAAAAGGCGGAAACCCCTGCTTTTGGGCAGGAAAGGACGAGGACATAGAAGTACTATAGCTTCATAACTAGAAAGCTCCGTAGCTTATAAGATTAACATTCGTAGCCCATGTGAAAATAAAATACTAGCACGCAAGAATTCGTTTAAGCAGGCCTTAACATATAGTTTTATGAGAGAATCCGGCCTCCTCTCTAAAGTATGTGGAATTCCGATCCCGTATGGCCTGCGCCACACCTTGGGACTACTTACTATACCTTTAGTAGTGCACCATAGATATCCGATCCGAAAAGTTTCTATCTGATCGAACACCTTCTTTATTTTCATAATAAAAAATGGAATATAATGTCTAGCTTTTAATGATTAGTGAACCGATTGGGGAATCAATGGAGTGGGAGACAGATTCAATACCCCACATTATATATGAGAATTGATGTGTTGTCTCAGACAGCGCATGCAAAGATACATTTTACTACTTTTTTAACTCAACCTTTCGATCTAGCATGAATTTTATGAATCTATCGATCCTTACCGAGTTCTTAGCTTTCTTTTTTTTTCGACCATTCCATACCAGGGTCTCTTGACCTTTATAAAATTTCCTTCTTTTACCTAAGCTCTTCTCCCTTTGTTGGATCAATCCAACTTTGATATCTTTTATAGCTCGAACTTGGAATTATTAAAAGTAATAAAGGAAATTTTATTAACGTTAACAATTAAACACACTTTTTAAAAATTCCAAGAGAGGTGTACAAATCTCTTTCTATATATTGACTTCTTGCCTTAAGCTTAAAGAAGAAGAACCATAAAATTTATGTTTAAAGGGTTTACTTTCAAAGAGTTAAAGTTTTCTGTCAACAATTAACAAAAAAGAGCCAAGTGCTTTCTATGGGGGACCAGGAGCGAGTCAGGAAATCTTTCGGAACCTTAGTTTTTTGGGGGGGTAATTAAGCTGACAGCTCAATATGGGATAACTTTTTTTTTCAGTCAAGCTATTTAATAACTTCCTTCTTCGTCAATTACATTTAAGAATAAATGGTAGGAGTCCAGACAAAAAAAAGATTGAAGTTTTAGACTATCTCCACCCCTTTCTTATTTTTGGATTGAGCATTCCTTACCACCACTATTCTATCATTAAAAGAATTTTTCCCTTTTCTTGTTTGTTCTAGGGAGCCTTTATCCGAGTACTTTTCGTTCCTGGAAAGAAAATAGAGCACTTTGGTAAGAGAAGGAAAATCCGCTCATACCTAATGAAGGGTCCTGAAGTAAGTGTTATCACGCAACAAACTCTTGCCGTAGTTCAAAGGGGGGGGTTTTCTGCAACGGGAAAAAGAATCGTAGGTTGAAAGGGTGACGGGTCGTTCACTTCTTTTGACAGAGCCTCACTTTATATTCAAATCAATAATGCGCATATAAATAGAAGTCTCGAATCTAGCTGCTTAGATTCTTCTAGATTGACAAAAAAATATCAATTGAAATAAGCTTTGGGAAGAAAGGAAAAGCCTTTGATGAATGTACAGATAGGATAGCTTATATGCTTGACAAGAAAAGTCAACTTCAATAGGTGACGCAGAATTTTTTATTACAGAAAAGAGAACTCTTTAACGGGTATTTACTCATGCATTCAATAATTATAATAATAATGTTATAAAGAAAGTTTCGAATAGGGACGATATAGAAAAAAAGGAAAAACTATATATTTCACATCGCAGCCTTTTATGCCTAGCTTTAAAAAGAGTGCAAACTCACCATTGTCCTCATAATTCTCTACTTGGGTAAACAACATAAGAAGCGGAATGGGGTTTCGGGAAAAACCTCTAATACTGTGAAAAAAAAAAGCCTTCCCAGCTTGTCCAAAATAGATTCTCTTTATTGATTATTGAGAATTGGATGTTGGACTTAATGGGGACAAGGGTGTCATAGACTACAAAAAAGTTTAGGAAACGGGACGTCTTGCTCAGAACCAATTAGCTAACTAATGCATTTCTATTTTTTTTTGTGGTGAAGAAGCTTGGGTATAGAGGTCTCTTCCCGTACTTTTTTTTTGCAGGAAATATTGGAGCTTTCTTATCCTTGCAATGCTTTTAGCAGGATTTTGTAACAAATGATTTAGGCGTCATCTCAAGCCCCTATCTGTAAATGAGTCATAACTCATGGGCTATAGCTTATTTAAATCTTTTTTTTCTTGGATTATGAAAATCTTAATTATAAGACTCGGACGGTGAAAAAGCAGACTTTCTTAAATGAAGATAGGAGAAATCCGGTCAATCTATTTTCATTTTTTATTCAATTATTCAATTAGTTGATCTTTTTCCATTACTCGAAATCTACTTTCTTTCTTTTAAAAATTTATTGTCACATCCCTCTATGAAATTGACAGAAAGGGTTTTTAGTCAAGTTCCTAGATCTTATTTCAACCAGAGCCAGAGATAGACCCTCTATGCCCTGGATTCCTTGCAGGAAAGGAGCGTGGGTGTGACCCTACACCTAAAACTTTGCTCTATGCTCTAATAGAGCCTAGGTCGACTAGGTTTATTTCTTAATAAAGAAAAAATATGTTAGTTATAAGCTCCTTCTAGGTTTTTTTACTCCTAAAAAAAAGTAGCTTGTTCTCCGCCTGTAAACATGAAGCCAAACCTTGTGTTTTTTCTATTTAATGACATCTTTCAACTAAAATATAGGGGGCTTTCCATGGAATTTTTTTTTAGATCTGCGGGCTTGGTTATTTGACTGCTTTGTTGTATCAAATGAAGAAAACCAGAGATGGCTAGGCTTAGTAGGGCTCGAACCTACAATATTACCGTTATGAGCGATACGTTTCACCCAATTAAACTATAAGCCCTTAAAAATCTTTACATATGCAATTAGTTCACGTGTGGAAAAAGAAGTCTTTTGTCATCTCTATTTCCTCTAAAACTTCTATTAAGAGAACCCCCTCATTGAGAAATTCGAACAAGAAGATACAAAAGTTTGAGCAGACAAAGAGAAATTAACTAGTCTTATTTGGAGAATAAAAAAAGGGGGGTATTTCTCAGAGATGCTAAATAAAGAATAAAAAAAAGAATTCAATTAATGTCTTTTGACAAATTTTCGAACTTATCTTTTTTAAATCGAAGCAAGGTCTTGCATTCTACGTCTTTTCTTATCTTGGCTTCGTCCAGGAATCATCATAAGTCTTACTACAGAGGCTGGATCCGAAGGGTCCGTTATAGCTTTCACTTTGTTAGAGTAGATTAATTACTTTAAAAGTATAAAAGTAGAAGTGGATTCTTTGATTCGATCGCCATTCTAGGTTGAGACTCTACGGTCTTGGAGGAGGAGCGCCTTACTTGAAGTCCGAGAGAGGCAACTACCTTAGGTCTGGCTTCCAAACCGGACGAAGGAGAGAGGGCTTTCCATCTTCACGAAGCCACACAAGCCACTAGTCCGAAAAGCCAACTAGCAAGAACGACCTTCTCTCTTCTCCTTCTTCTTGGACGGAAAGTAGAATGAAAGGAGAGAAAGAAATGCCAAGAAAGTATAAAGTACCATGAGTCAGTTCCAGATCCTGAAAGATGGTCTGAAGTGACATGAAATAGATAGGAAAAAGAACCCCCATCGGAGCGGAAAGTACTACATCCTATAAATAGGAAATTCTGACTTGTGAGCAAACTTTTTAGTTCTAGTGTTGTTATTTGACTGCAACAAAGTCAAAGAAATTTCCATGGATATGGGGTAGACGCAGCTTAGCTCACTTATGCAGTCTAGAAGAAATTGGATAGAAGAGGGCTATTCCACTCTTCCCGTAAGTAAAAAAAAAGCCCTAAGCCACTCTTAACTTAAGGACCCTAGGGCAGCATGCCCTAGCCTATAGAAGCGGTTCTTATGTGCCAACCACTCCCTCTATAGTGGACCAAGCTTCTTGCATAAGAAAAGAAAGAGGAAATAGAAGTAAGCAAGACAAGTTCAGAACCTATTCTTGTCATTTCTTCGACCTGGAATAAATACCAGAACCTGAGAGAAAAAACTCATCTCATGTTAATAAAGAACCCTATATATGATGATAGCAGTTATGAAAAGCGCCCCTGAAAGGAAAAGAGATGAAACCGGATCCCAAGATTAAGGGGAATGCGTGAAGGGCATAGACATAGGACGAGAAAAGAACACAGCACTTCAAAGGGTGGATTCTGCCAGAACCAAAAAAAGAGAAGTTGCCCCATCTACTGATTTGCAACAATGTACCAAAAACCTCATAGCTTGACTAAAGCTTATTCTGAAGGTTGGGAGAATCTAATAGAATTTCTTCCATAAAAGTAGGAAAAAGAGAGTCGGCATTCTATAGTGCGAAAGTACAAAAGAAGTCGTAGTGTGGATTGCTTAAAGAAATAAATCAAATAGTAAAGAATTCCGCAAAGTGAAGAGCAACCCTATTTCTTTCTGTGGGTGAAGTGGATTTCGAGTGCAGCGTAAAGCAGCGAATCTCTTTCTCGGTTTTGTTCTGACTTAATTTAAATTTAATAGAATCTATCTCTCTTTTATTTATTTTGGGCCATAATATCGATCCGAATCGGTCTATGTCTGAGATCTTATTCTATTAGATTAGTAAATTGGTCCGGGTAGACATCCTTTCTTTGGTCTTCCCCTTCGTGTTCCGACTCAAACCTTTGTTTGCCGGCTCGTTACAATGAATCTCCCCGAAGCACTGAAATAGGAAACTTAAATAGGAATCGGTTCCAAACAGAAGGCATGGAAGCATAACGGCGGAAGGTTTCCTCGGCTTGCTTGCTTTTAGTTTAGGTAGTTTAGGGAGATGGGGCAGCAACTATTTCTGGTCAATGAATTGGAATCTATTGGTTTTTCGACATGGGATAGAGTCGCTACACTTCTGTAGTCATCGAAGTCTTCGCCAGTCAATGCGAATGCATTTTTTAAGCATTTTGGTTACTTACATCTTAGCAAGAGTGTGAAATGTATTAAATAATAATTACGAAGCTGAAGCAGTTCATAGCTTCGTGCTGGGCATCTATTTCTTAAGTTCATTTAGGAGATGAGAAAGCTACTTGTTATAGTAACCTCAAGAATTTCCACAACGAGGGTTTTCACATGTTCGTATGTATATTGAAATAGATTATTCCTTAGGGCCTTAAATCCTATGAAGAAGATAGGATGGAAAGTTAATATGCTCTTCTCGATTGCTTACCTTTTCTTATCTACGGTAGAAAGAGAATCTTTCTATTTTCCGAAATGAGCATTTTCTCTAATCTCTGTCTTTTTCTTTCGGCCTGACAGGAAAAAGAAGGAAATAGTATTTTTCGGAAGTCCGGGGAGAAACAGCATGGGGAGAATGGGTGGATTCATTAAGAGTTCGAAAGTTAGCACTAAAGTGACCAACATAATTAAGGGAAATTCTCCGAGTTGGGAATGAAAGTATGCAGTTCACTTTATAAGGAAGTTAGGGCGAGAACCCTAGATTAGCTCGATTTTGGTCTTTTTCCCAGAGGGGTGGGCTGAGAAACTTTCTTTTTGGGACCTAGCGACTGTGACCATTTTCTTGGGCCCATTTCGAATTCACTTCTTTGGTCTATGGAGATTGCTTCTTTGGTACCTTCTGTGGTCCCTCTCAGAATGCTGCGAACTCCATATAAAAGACTGTCCATTATAATAAGTGGCTAACAAGCCTTCGATATTCTGTTATTGAATTTGAAAGACATCGGCTATCCTGTTCGTTATCCCAAGCCAAGGATTAGTATTGGACTGACTAAGACTACCTATCTTCTCATATCATATTTTTTCTATATGCTCAATATAGATGCTGAAGTCAGTCTTGGTTTTGATGAAAGCAATGAAAATAGAACTGGTGATTTCCATTGTCGTTAGTCCGAACGGCTAAGCGGAATTGACTTTAATGAGAAAATTTCTGAATTCTTTTTCTCTTTGCTTTTATTGCTGGCTTACACTCTTTGCTCAAGTGGCAATGCTTAGAGAATGCGTTAACCAGCATTCGATTTCATCTTTTTTTTTTCTTTTGCTCGTGCCGAAGGTCTCTCTTTCTTCTATTTTATTTATCATTTGAGTTATCTTATTTTCTAGGGAAAATAGAATTTGGTCTTTTTGGCTATAAGTGAAACGAAAACTTTCCGAAAAAGAGAGGTTTAGGACTAATAATTTGTCCATTTCACTAATTAAGTCATTTTCTTTCTTTTTTGTTTCCGTCATGGAAACGAAATGCAAGGGCTTTCCTTACTCTAGGATAAAAGAAATGGCACGCGTCCCGCATCTTTTTTTCCTGTTCCCTTGTCAAATTTCAGCAAATGTTCTGTTGATACCCTTTCTTTTCTTACTTGCTTGGTTCTTTGAAGTTTCTTGACAAGACTGATCCTAAGCTTTTAGTTGAAGTCGAAGTTTGGCTAGTTTTATGGAGAAACTGGTTCATACACTGGGACCCCATACTTTGTTGTCCCTCCTATGTTATTGGCCCCTTGTCCAAGTTGGAAGGATGTTTGGTGGGATATCATTATCAACTCAAAAGGGAGATGGAAAGAAGAAAAGAAGTATAAAAAGCTTCCCGCGTGAAACCCTGCCTGGTCGGTCAAAAGCAGCGATTCCTTTTCCCCTCTATTCTGTACTGCTAACTACTATCTAACTAAATGGGTTCTTCTTTCTTTTTTGTTCGCTCCGAATCTTTCCGCTGCTCATTTACCGTTCGGTACTAAAGGATCTTCTTATTTTTATCCGAATCCTTCTCGGTCCCCCCTCCACTTAATTTGTTATATAATCACTGAATATACATCTCATCGCCGAATCGTGTAAGCCTTATCTGATAAGCTAGAATACACCTGAGATTCAAAGTGAGATTCAAAACAACTTCACACACTGAATGAAGAAATTCCTTGGTGAAAAGATCAAAACCAATTAGACAGAATGACCTTGTTTATTTTCTATATGAACGCGAAAAGACAACATCCAAATAGAAAATATTTCTTGTGTAGCAGAGCTTCATCCAAAAGAGAAAGACTGAAATAGCTCTTACTTCGTTATAATACTCTGGGAGTAAAGTAAATGGCGTAGCCCAGGTCTAAACCAAGAGGAAACTACAGAGAATGAAAAGATAGCTGACGGAATTGGCAAAACAACGGGGAAAAATTCCATAGGCTCGATCCACTTTTATGAAAGAGGCTTTGAGCGGGTTACAAAACAAAGGAATGAGTACCCAATAAAGCTCTAAAAAATGCGTGATTCGAAAAGCGAGAAAGGTAAGCCAAGCCGATTCAGACTTTATTTACTACAAGAAGATATCCTTATCGTTTTCTTTTCTACTCACTCGGGATAGAATAGAACTCGATAAGGAGTACTCCCCACTATTATAGGCTGCCAACACGAGCAGAAATAAGTTCAAGAATTCAATGATTGCACTGGATCTATAAGTTATGTAATCAAATAGACTTTTGGCTTTGTTAAATCTTACATTTGAAGTCATTGACCTAAAAAAAGGATCTAGTTTTAAACCGGGTTAGTATATAGAAATATAAACTGGAGGGCTTTTGCAGCAAGCGCTCTTCAATTCTTCGAAAGAAGCGTCGTTTTTTCAGATCTGAGAAGTGGAATGGTTTTTTTATTTCAATATTATGTTCTCGTCTCTTTCTCTTCTTTTTCGAGTAATCATAGACGCCTTTCTTTTTTTCCGAGCTTCCTTTTCACTTTGTTTTCTTCCAGTATTTATTGAATTGAAGCAAACCATGCAATTTAACTAACTTAATTAGTTCACATTCATCGATCTATATTCTCATAATAAAGTAGAAGTATTTCAAAAAAAAAAATGCTAATGAAACAGATTCAAGCAAAAGGAAGAAAGTTAGAATATCGTAGTGACTCTTGGTTATTTTGGCTGATGGATCGTCTACAACTCCCATCCGTTACACTTCTTCCTAGTATATTAAGATCAGAAGTTTCCACCTTACCACGACGTTCTATCCCTTTTTTTTGTGGTTAGTCAAATGTAAGTACTAAGCTACACTTACTTAGAGTCAGGCAACATACACAACCAATAAGGCGAGAGGTTCTGTCCTCCTTTTCATATAAGTAAATTTCATTTCATATCGAGTAGGAGCTTATTGTTTAATGCTCTTCATAAGAGATAGAAGTTATGAAATACATTTAGCTCACATAGAAAAGTTCTTGAAAAACGAAAGAGCTGACATCCTTATCCTCTTATCGAATCGATATGAAATATCCGCGTTGAGCAGCGATCTGTGTATGTATTCGGGCCCTCTACCACTAAGATTTAAGAGAGACCGATACCATTCTATTTGGTTTGGCTTGAGCCTTAGCATAGTTCCACCTATTCATCTACTTGCTCCGGGGTAACTTTTTGTCTGGATAAAATAGACATAGTGCCTTTCTCTTGCCAGAGGGAAAGCTTTCGAATCGTAGACTTCGTCGAGTTTCGTTTTGAGAAATGGACCCTTCTCTTCTCAATGTATTTTTTCCTTTTTTTCTTCTCGACTCTAGTGCGAATGGTTCTACTTGGGTCTGCTATCTTCTATTATCAAATGCACGCAAAAGCTCTCGTTGTGTGGACAGCGTAAAAAAAATATGATTCTCTCTATCTTACCGCTGAAGAAAGAATTATTTCACGTCACTTCTGTTGAGAACTTGACCTGAAATAATAAAGTTATTGGAGACTAACACTAACATTATTTCATATTGAATGAAGCTAAAAAAAAGCTATGCACATCGCGCTATTCCTAAGGGAGAGTCCACCAACAGAGGAAAAACTTCCTTTACTTTTCTATTAGGAAATTTCATCGAGCTATTGAGTTAGAGTCTTGCAGGCTTTCTGGAATGGGCTCCTAATCTATAATCTACTTTGCTACTTGGTCCATGCTGGTATTCGGTTTCGACCTAAACTGCTGTCGCTTGTTCTAATCCTCTATAGGAAGGGTCTATAAAGTCTTATGACGTGTCTATTTCAGAGTTATGCCCCGCATACTTAATCTACTTTCCGAAAGTTTTAGTGTAGTGACTCTCTTCGTTGTCTTGAGCGAATCCCTTTTCACGAACCAATTATTTCCTCCCCTCTTTCCTTTCTACGGACTTCTTCTTGCCCTAGACTGATCGCATGTATGGATTTGGTACTCATCTGTTGAAGTGAGCTTTTTGGTTGATTGCCCTGTCTTATTTACAGATACAAACCCCAAAGGCTAGAGCTCCCCCGTTGTCTTTGATTTGGAATAAGAAAGAATCGAAATCTGCTTTGTATCCCATTTATCCACCTCTTATTTACCTTTTTCTGGGGAATCTTTTGTCGAATAGTGGTTCTGTTTTGGGCACTTAGGACGGATGTGTCTGATGTTCCCGACTTTCTGTTCCAGAGTAGAGAGTGGCAGTCTTCCGCAGCAAGGACACTGGGGTCTCGTTCGCAATCCTTTTCATTATATGCAATTACTTCATTGAACCTCCTCGCTCAAAGAATTTTGTATATAAGGTGTCACATTGACATCCACTTCAGAAATCGAACTATTTTTCATTTTACAACATAGCTGTCACAGTAGTGTAGTCACAGAGAAGCTGTCGTAAGCCAACTGATAGAACATTTCCTTCTTCTTCAAGAAGTAAGGATGATCTAGATTGTAAATAGGTATGGTTAAGAATAGACGGGATACTACGTGCGAGGTAACACACATATCTTAGAATGGAATGCAAGAGTGGGAAGGGTCTATAATACTAAATATAGGATGTTTCTCCTGGGGGCGACACAGGTTCAATGCAATTGAGATTTGCCCAAGGATCAAAGAGGAAAGAACTATTTACCAAAATATCAGAAAGAAAATCTATTTTGAAGTATGTCTACACTAGACTAAAGAAAGCGCATACGATCGATAGCTCGAATAAGTTGGTTCGTAGACGAAGTTTAGAAAACAGGTTCATGGCAATGAGTAAGGTCTTGGGGGAAATGGAAAAAAAGTCTTTTCTTCCATAGTGACTAATTAAATTTCTTACTGCATTTCGTGAAGTCAAAAGTTTGAGGTTTTTCTTTATTGCTACTTTCTCAAATTTTCTCCAGGAGAAGAGCACCGCACATACATCATGAAAGTCTGAATAGGTTCCAAATCAACAGATAAAATAGAGAATGCTCCTTCCAGCCAACTCAGAAGAATAAGAAGAAGTTTCGAATTCACTTAGGTCAAAAAGTATTTATGATACTAAAACCAAGACTTATAACCAAATAAAAAAGCTATAACATTAGATATTTTAATAGAATAGGCCCCTCTATGAAATCCATATCTTTCTTTAAACTCTTTATAATGAAAAAATCTAACAAAACGGTAGGATGATATCCGGATACTAAGAGTAGGTAGCTTGACTGAAAGTCCTCAAAAGTCAGATCTAAACGAAGGACATCTTAGTATATATTTGTATTTGTCTTATTTCTATCTCTGTGAATGAACCAAGCAACTAATAAGTCTCATTTGGATATCCAATATTGTCTCTATATTATAGCTTATAAGGTAAGGAGAATAAAGAGTTCTGCTTTAAATTCAGAAAAAAAGACAGCTCTATGACCTCAAGTCCGAGGGGAAGTAAACACCTATCTCCTTAGGGGTTCTGGTATACTGGTCTTTCAGTGCAGCCCTCCTGCAAAGCAGTCTAAGAAAAGTCAAAAGAAAAGACAACTTTTTACCTCTTATGAGAGGGAATTTTTTATTGGACTTTCCCCGCCCTCTTTGGGAAAAATAGAAAAGGCAACTTTGACGCCAGAAAAAAGGAAAGTTTTCGAAACCAGAATATATTTTAGTCTTGAAAAGGGACTTATTAGATTTTTGCTATAGAGAAACGGTACTTTTCCATTTTGAAATCTGATTCTCCCTGCAAAATAAGAGTTTGTGTTTTTTCTCATAGGAAGAACCACGAGTCATGAAATCCATCCAAATAGAAATGGACCGGATAGGTCCCTTATTGGTCTAGAATCTTACTCATTGACTAAGATTTCCAAGGGAAATGGAAGAAGATCATCGAATTCCGTATACAAAATACAAAGAATGAGTTTTGCTCCTCTTCCATCTAGTGAATCAACTGTACAGTATCCTCCGACGAGAGGAGAGAAAGAAGTAGGACAAAGAAAGACAAGTGTGAAGCTATTCGATCTCCTCCCCATCGAAGGGAAGGAAAGAAGATCCAGCGAGTTCGAGTGTCGCTCAAAAAAACTTAGGAAGGCACAAACAAGGGAGCAAGGCCTTGCGCCTACGAAGAAGTAAGACCAACGTCCGATCATGGTCTTGAGTGGTCATAGTTTAGAAGTTTGGAGAAGCAGACGAAGAATTCAAGGAAAATGAGAGCTTTGGGAAAAAGCTGCTCCCAAAAGCGTACGCACTAGCGAGCTCACTCATTCCCCATGCTCTTTCTCTCTCATATAATAGAAAAAATAGAGGTCTAGATATCGGCATTCTTTTATACTCTTTTCTTTCAGATGTCTTTCTTTCTTTCCATTTCCATCTTGCAAGCAGGGAAAGCGGGCATGCTCTGGTTTATTAGCCAGAGCAAAACTATATCGGTGGCTAAGTCGCTGCCATCTCCAACCGGGATCTTTGTGAAAAGAGTTCGAGCCATTAGGGACCCACTTCCTAAGACTCAAACTTACGCAAGCGAAAACAAAGTAAAGTAGGTCGTTACGAATTGCTTTGTCCAAAGCGTCCTCATCTTCTTCTTTTTGACAAGCGGAAGCTTACCACCATGAAGGCCCGAAGAAAACACATTGGATGATGAGTTCGAGCTTAGTTCGCACGTGGAAGTCTATGCCATAGTGAGACTAGGAAAGAGCAGAGATAAGGTGAACCAGATGGAGGATTCTTTCCTCCCCTTGCAAGTTGCAAGAAACAGTTTAGACTAATAAGAACGTAGATCATACGAAGATGCATTTCCATCGCTTTCGATACTTCCTATTCATGAATTCATAAAGAGGTTCTTTCATTTATCCAGAAATGGCTAAGCTAGGAACCGATAGTTGGCATAGATTGACATTCTTTTCAAAAAGATTTGAGTATCTAACTTGTTCTGACCTAGCTTTGAGAAAAAACGGAGTCGTTTACATTAGTGGAATCATAGAACTCCTTCTACTCGCCTCTTAAAAAGGGGACTAAGCAGAGACTTTCGAACCCAGTCCAGTTTAAGAAAAAGAGAGAAGAAGCCTAAAAACAAGAGAAATGAATTAAAGAGCGAAGGAAGAGAATCCAATTTAAAAGAACGAGATAGGGAGAGGAAAAAGGGAAAAGTGTTCTCCTTTTGGTTCCAGCAAGAGCAAAGCACTCTTGATTCCAGAGTCACTGCAAAGAAAGTCCAGATTCTTTTTGAAAAAGGAATTGTGTTCTCCTACGGCTGCAAGGCGGAAAAGAATAAAGACGGGGAAAGAAAGGACTTCGTTTCTTGTTTGTTGATGGATCAGAGCCTTTCGAAGGTTTCTACACCGGTGGGGATTTTCTTTAGGAAAGCCAGTCTTATCTCTCTTTTCCTCATTGACTTCTTTACGTTTGAATCCAACGACCCTTGCACCTGGACATTTCCTAATTTCATAGAATAGACTTCTTTCGCCATTGACCCAATTTAGAGCTTCTAGCTAAAAAGACGGGTTTTCGTGAATTGTTTGGGTCCAAAACAGAGAGCTACTATGAATGCTTAAGACACGCCCTTTGAAAAATGCAAAAGGTGACTTTTGCATGAAGCTTCCACACCTGGTGAGTCGGATGCTAGTTCCAATCCAGCAACTTGGAGCAATCTTCTTGTCTATAATTAGGGGCAAAGGGATGTGGTCGATATGCATTCATTTCAAAACAGACAAGACAGCATCTTAGTAGGTAATGCGGGAATACATTCAACACATGGAAAGTCTAGGGAGAATCATTACTATATCTATCTCTTTTTCTTATTTTATTTCGTATAAGAACGAGGAAAATATTCGACCCTAGAAAGAGTCAATAATGGAAGCCTATCTCGGGCAGCAAATTAGGGCCTTATAGCCAGATGATGCATTTTCTCTTTAGATTCGTCCAGTCTTCGGTCTTCCTGCCCCATTGATTGAACAAGAAAAAGAGAAAATTTGAGTTTTTCTTGCAGAAACTATGCGGGATTACGACTCATATACTTGAACTAGTTCGAGTACCTTCTCTACTCCCTTTCATAAAGCTTCTGCTCGAATCATAAGGATAGGTAGGATTCCTAATCTCTTTTCTAGCATTCTTTGTGTTGTTAGTCGTGTCTTTTCTCCAGCTCCTTGCTTATTGGGAAGTCTAAGGGCTATGAATTCTTTTGTTATCAACATCGTGTTCATCGATCTCTCAAACAAAAAAGAAAAAAAGGATCTCATCCTCGACTTCCACGGAATAGACTATCCCAAGCTATGTCTGATAATAGGAAAGTTGGGTGAGTAAATGACGAAGTACCCACCAAGAAGTCTTCCAGATCGAGTATTTTCACTTTTTGTTCTAATTGCGTATATAATATAGAATATCGGAGTTGATTCAAGACATTAGCTCTATACAAATAGGAAGAAAGAAACTTCAATCGTTGAATTCTTGTAATAGCTTTTCGATATCCACGGATTCATATCTTATTCAGTAGTGTAAGCGTAAGTAGATCCTTAAAGAGGATGAATAGGAAATTCGGTAGATAGCCAGTAAAAGACAAAGAGACAGAAGAACTATCCATAGTATCTACTTCTGTAAAGCTAGTAAGGAATAGAGAAAGTTTTGACATAAAGAACATAGATGCAACCTTCAACTACAGAAGTATAACGCATTAGAATAAAAAACTGTATGGCATCGAAGACTAAACCATTAAGCCTTATATCAATATGAAACATGTTCATACAATTCTCTCAAATATCTATAGATGCCTTCAACCCTTTATATAATCGACTGGAAAAGCTAGACTAGAGCATAGACATAGGTTTGGTACTTCAACTTAAAAACTCTAGTTATTTTAGTCTTATTGTTTACAAGATGCCTACATCTTAAATTAAGGAACTTCAGTTCAAGTCCTACAGCAGAAAGAATTCTTGCAGCTTTTTCAGCATCCGCCTATGGACGAAATAACCAAAACCACTTTTCGTTAAGCAAGGGCTGCTCCGAAACAGAGATGAAACATTTTCTATGTATGGAAAAATGACAGAATGAAGTTTCCCTTTCTGGAGCTCGATAAAAAATCCGATAAGCTTTTCCAGTCTAGGTCAAAATAAACCCGCCCCTATTTTGCTATAGGCATTCAAGCTCAGTTGCTTCTCCGGGAATAAAAAATGGATTTAGTATTACACAAACGAACACAGAAGGATGGGAAGTTCGATATGAACAAGCAGTCTAGTGAGCCGATACCGAACTGTACAAGCACTCCCTTTTCGTGCACTCACGTCCATACTATTTATTTGCAGAATTCTTAAGATAGGAAAAATGGAGCAGAAAGCTTCATTCTAAAGCCTGCTTTCATTGACTTCTTTTACCTTTCTCTCTATTGTGAATGGCATCCAAGTCCAAAACCTAAAAAAGCCTCCTACTTTTGTGCTCTGTCTGAGAACTACCATGTTCCCTAGTTTGAATCTTTACATAAAAGAAGTTGCATGCTGGCCCAACCTCTCTCCTCGAAATTTTGACTTAGGTTGATCGGCGAAATTCTCCATATTTTGGAATTGGCTTCTTAAACTAATAGAGGGTTGGTTTGGAACCTTTCAACTTTACGTACATTTTCCTTCCGGCCTTTGTGGTACACTTCAAAAGAGAGAAAGTCATATTTTTCTGGTCTGAAACGGGCAGCTCATAACTAAGAACCATTGCTCATAGCAGGGACCGGTCCTAGAAGAAAAGAGCTATCTAGAGTCGATTCGCCTACTTATTGTCTTTGATTCAACGTAGAAATTAATTCACGCATGGAAAATGAAAAGTACTTTTAGAAAGCGGTTTAGGACAAGCCTTGAAGAATTTGGAAGAGTTCTGCAATATATTTATTTATGGAGCAGGTGGGAAGAAAGAAGAAAACAAAGAAAGAGTAGTCTCAGCAAGTTAGTAAAGAATGGGCTTTTTTGCAAAAGCCGAAAAAAAAAATCCGCCTTGCCATTTACACTACACAAAAAAAGAAGATTCTTAAGAACCCAACGGGCCCTTCCCCTCGAATCAGACAAAGAAAGAAGGGAAT
>JAYMSI010000010.1:0-19505 GCA_036897315.1 Plantago indica
CCGATCTCCCAAAAAGCCGGCCCGGGCCGGGGTCAGCATAGTAGAATGAAGGAAAAGGCGGAAAGAAGTCTTATCGAAAGATTTCCTGTAATTCTTTCTAGTACAGAATGAGTTAAGAATCCAATTACAAGCTCGATCTATACGAAAGTCTTTTTTGTCACTTTCATTATTATGCCCGTTCGCTAGTGCTTGACTAAAAAAAAAAGAAATGCCAAAATCCATTTCAGATCGATGAAGGAAATAACGATGTGGGGAAAATAGGACAGGAATTCTCTCATCTAATTTGTAGACCAATGAAAAGAGATGTAGCGCCCTTGAGCAAATGTCAAGGGTTCCAATACTCCCCCTACCTATAAATTTCAATCGGAAAAATCGGCAAAGAGGAACTCGCTTGATTCCAATTGAATACCTTTTTTTTACTAGATACATGCGTGTTGTCCTATTCTTCTTTTTCTCCTTCGCTCGCTATGCTCGTCAATTACATAGATAGTCGAGTCTATTTCAGAACCTATCTGAATCGAAGCTTTCAGGTTCTTAGATGGGGTCAAACTTGCTTGTAAGGGAGAAGTTTAAGAAAGCGTTCTTAGTTCAGTTCGGTAGAACGTGGGTCTCCAAAACCCAATGTCGTAGGTTCAAATCCTACAGAGCGTGATTCCCTTCTTCTTAGGTCTAGAAAGAACTTCACAAACGTGATTGATAAAGGAGATCCTGCGGATTAAATAAAAGAGAAAATAGATTCTCAGGTGCAAAAGATCTAGGGGAGGTTTAGTGCTTTCGGAGCTCTTTTGATGGATCACTTTTCAAGGACAGTAAGGAATTCCTGTGTCCAGCAAGACAGCCAGATTGTCGGGCAACTCCATCAACGACAGACAAGGTCTCATGGGTTTTGGTGGGGGACTTCGAGCCATAGAGAAAGGGGGTGGCTCTCAAACGGAAATCAATTTGTGGGTAGGGTCTTCACGTGCATACCAACCCCCAGTGAAAGCAAGGAAAATGGTGTGATCTGACTTCTCCATCGTGGGTTTCCCCATACGACCCTCACTTTAGTCTTGACTTTCGGTAGAGGAAAAAGAGAAAAAGGAGATATTTGTTTTAGAAACGACGGGTATGACAGAGGATGGCAAGAATAAAACCTTCTTTTTCGAAGATTACGATCTACCTTCATTATCTAAAATAAAGAAAAAGAAATCTACGAGTGACCTGGAATAAAAACGCTTTTTTCTGGAAGAGTGTCCGAAGAGAGTCAGAGTCATTTGATATCTGGAGTCAAAGAAAAGCTTATGTCTGAAGCTTGAACCAGCGCTTCATCATTAGCGTAAAAGAACTATTTTCTTCCTTCTGACTCTCAAGTTTTAGCTAAAACATCTTTCAAACCTATACTTGGAAGTTAATCGTCAAAAGCATCTCACTTCTTCATAATCTGTCTATACAAAATTTATTTGGTTCATCTTGGTAATTGATGATGTGAATTCGGCCGGTCCCCTTCCTAAGCCTCACCGACCCCATAAAAAACCAAGCATGCCCCTTCTTTTTCTCCGATCATAACCCTGATCCCTTTCTTTGGTCAAACCTAAGTCTTTCCCTTTCTTCTATCCGAATCTATTTTTCTCTTTCAAGATAGGGGTGAGACTGGGCTATACTATATTCCACTGCTCTTGGTTGAGGTGCTTCAATTCGATAGACAGATCATTGGAATTTCTATTTCTGAATGGTACTCTCTCTATCTATGTAAATGGTTGATCAAGGAAAGACTAAAGAGGGCTAGTGAATTAAAGAATACCAGGAAGAGCAGCTACTTCTTCCCTCTAGAATTCTTTGATTGGATGATCTTACTCATAATTCTATTTCTATTTCGAGTAACCCATCTTTGATCCATCAACATGCTTCGTATATAATAAAAAGTCGAAAAAGAGGCCCTTTGCAATCGACTCGAATCTACATACGAAGAGGAAGAATGGGAATAGGAAGGAAGAAGCTATCTCCCCAAACCCACATCATAGGTAGAACCTATAGGCCCGAGACAACTCTCTCTTAGTTGTATAAGAACTCCCTAGCTCTGTTACTGGGGAAGGAAGGGCTAACTCAAGGGCGTAGTGACCAGGCACGGGTCTTAGGGAAGCCATACCGCTAGGCCTAAACTACACTGACACTAATAGGCGTAAGCTAGGGGAGCCCCTGCTAGTTAGTGCTAGCTCCTAAACGATAGAGAGTGCATGACTGTCGGCAGCTCGTGATGTCGTAGGGGGCTTACGCCGATAAAACAAAAAACCTTAAAGGTTCAAAGAAGGGCTATGAGTCACTACCGAAGGGGCTAAATGTTATTTAGCGACAGAAAGCTTCCACCTACATCAAGAGAAGTTCCAATCTTGGATCCAAGAATCACATCTTATTGCATTGGGTTTTTTTAGATGCTTGAGCAGCAACCCCATTATTTGGAAGGCGGAGCAAGATGAATGAGGCAGGTTTACCGAAAAAGAAGGGCACCGAGGCATCAACTATTCCATAGTTGGGAACGGATCGCTTTCTTGTATTTCTAGTATTTTTTTTTTAGAAACTAATCCAATAGTTAGAAGGTAGATTGGAAAAGACGGTGAATATAGCCAATCCATTCCACTCCAAATGAGGAGAGAAATGAGACCTTCTTTGGCGAATAAGCGAGATGAGTTGTCCCCCTTGGAAGTTTCAGCCGCGAAAGAAGAGCAGATTCCAGCAGCACAACGAAGCATTATTTTTCATAGGTTTCCAAGCAGTAAATATAGTCCAGATAATGGGATTGGAGCTACACTCAGTCTTGCAAATCGAAGCCATCGACGAGTCCCATTAGTTAGAGAGTGAAATCAGATTGCAAAATAGAGATCTTTGCTTTCAAGCAGGTTGTCTGAAAAAGGGTCCGGTGAACCAAATCAATCCACCAATAGGATCATAGGATAACGAGCGCTTGGACTACCAGCGCGTAGGCGGAAGTGCAGGGGTCGCAGAATCTCTGTCTCCTTTTTCAGATGGTCGACATATCGAAATCATATAAGTGAAGGATCGATGAAAAGAGAAGGAATAGCTAATCCAATATTTACAAATAGAACCAATTGGATCTAAATGTCCCGACTTTAGGCAGACTTTTGGAAGATAAAAAAGGGAGATCTTCTGTATAGTCAGTCTCGATCCAGTCGCTGAGGTGTTCAGGGTATCTCATCGAAATGGTATTGAAGCAGAGAAAGAACAGATGATTTCAGACTCTCATAGGGTCAGCTAC
Source organism: Plantago indica (assembly GCA_036897315.1). NCBI lineage: Eukaryota > Viridiplantae > Streptophyta > Magnoliopsida > Lamiales > Plantaginaceae > Plantago > Plantago indica. Next base: position 3,251 of record JAYMSI010000010.1, read on the forward strand.
TGCGAAGCTTTTTCTCCCGTCAGAAAAAAATAGGGTATTGTTCACTTGGTGGACAGAGAAAGGGAGGATTTGACGGAGAAGAATGCCCCCTTTTCCGCATTGTCCGAACTTTGAGTGTTCATGGAAGGCTATGGACTATCGCTCCACTCCGCCTCTTCGCATCTTGACTGACCTACCGAGTATAAGTGCAGAGCAGACGAAGTAGATGCTTCCATTCCCCTCCCTTGTGTTATAGCTTCTCTTGGGGTACCATATCTACTAGAACATTTTCATAAGTAGAGCCCTTTCTTTCACCCCTAGGGGGGAAGAATAACTTTCTCTTGTTCTGACTAGAAGATCATTTCAAGTTCACACCGGATCCATTTCAGTCTTTCCATACAGATTGATACAATCGACATTTACACAACAAAATCTATTTATTGAAATCTTTCATCATAATATCATAAGTGAAGGTGGATTGGAAATGAAGGTGAAATAGCTCTACACTTGACTCCAAAAGTGAGCTCTTTTTTTTTTCCTTTGTTGTTCTTTTTCTTGGTTTTTTTCAAAATCACTTTCTTTGGTCTTCCGTGTAGCACATAGAGAAAGATGCTACGTGAGCTGTCGGCCTACCCTCATAAGAAAAGAGCATTTCTTAGTGGGAATTGACTCATCCTAAAATCTTGTAATAGGAAGAAAGTCAGTAAACCAATCCACTAGAAAACAAAAAGTATATTTCTTTCGAACGATTAACTCACATATCACAAGAAGAAAGTTTCCAAATAAAATAGGACAGGTTCGCTCTATTTTAGGAGGATAATGTAAGATCAAATGAGCAAGAAAAAGGATCGAATGAATGAACCACTTTCAGGTGCATGTCGAGATGACTTTAAGGAAGGGTCGGGGCGAGCGCAAGTAGGGGTCGATTCTATATAAAAAATTGCATCTTTGACTTGCACTCGAAATTTCCTAAGAGAATAAATCTGAGTTTGGCTGGGCTGGAACACTATAGATACAATAGATTCTACCTTCTTTTCTCGGACTCAAAAGGAACGGAGAATAGAGCATTTTGACAATCCAAATTCCATTTCCTGGAAAGTGGTAGGAAAGAATTCCTATTCCAGGATAAGAAAAGAAGTCCATGGCTCTTCCTCCCCTCTTTCTTCTTTCAGGCCATCAAGGATGGATGCTTTTGACCGAGCTAGTTTAGTTCATCAAGGATTGAGTGAGAGCATTCTTTGGAGCAATTCTATAACCTAAACGTAGACCTTGAAGATGCTCGGACTTTACTAAGCCTATGTTGAGCTATATCCAAGATTCTACCCGGATCTATTCCGTTTCTAGTCATTAATGGTCCGTTGAATTAGTCTCTTTTTGGTATATGTTGTGAAGATTTTTCTTTTGAATCTCTTAGCTTATCAAAAGTCAAATGGATAGAACAGATGATCCAACTACAGACTTTTTTCTTTTTCATTACTTCCATGGTCGTGCCTCGTGGCACGGCAACACCCGTACTATTGAAATGGTTCGTGAGTAGAGATGTTTCCACAGGTGCCCCTTTTTCCAATGGTACTATAATTCCTATTCCTATCCCTTCATTCCCTCTTTTGGTCTATCTACATGCAAGGAAATTCATACGCTCCACAGACAGAGACAGAGCAAAAAGTAGAGTCTTGATCATAGCAAACCGTCCTATTCTATTATCAGATAGAATCGGTAGAAGCTCATCCGAAACTAGAGCTAGAAATGCCCTTTTTTCTTTCGTTCCTCTTATTCATTTCCTTTTTCTCAAATCCAAGGGGGACAACTCCTATTTAGAATATTTCTGCGGTGTGCTCTGTTTACTATTCTTTCGTACTTTCTTCTTTTTACCACGCGATAGGTCAACAAAACATGAGGGGGCCTGGAGAAACAAAGGTTCTGCAAGACTTAAGGGGAATGAGCAAGGACGAAATGACAAGATGAAGGGCCTTGGACACGCCCAATGCGCGGTCGAAGTTTTTGAGCCTTTCGCTTTACCCGTCCCCTCTTCGTGGGTCAGTGCTGCGAATACGTCACCAGTAATCGGGCTTGAAGCTCTCCCCTTACCAACGAGCCGACAGCTGATAGCTGTTGGTTACGACTACTACCAAAAATGGAAGATGAATATTTCACATGGAGGAGTGTGCATCTTTTTGTTGGGTGTTCTTTTGTCGTGCGACCCGGTGGCTTATGTGCGACCTATGGCCCACGCCTCCTATTTCTTTAGGGCAGGTGGCGTGAACTCTGATTCTATCCGGGTATTCCATCCCGCCGCTGAGATGTTCAGTTGACTCCTTCACTTTGAGTGGAAGATGGCTTCTTCCATAATTCGTGCATAAGGGTAAGGAACTTTGGATGAACTAATGCAAATGGGTGTAAGCTTTGCTGCTCGGAAACACCAAGTGCTAACCACATTGAGAGACAGGAAAAGACAGGTAACGTCAGTTGGCAAAGTGGCGTTCAGCATTCCTAGCGGTACGAAAAGAGAGGTTGTGATGATATCATCTACGTCTGTACCGCTCCTCGTGGAGTAGATCCCGCATCCAACAAAGTATTTAACCAGGGAACGGGAGAATTCCCACTAACGCAGGCAGGCCAGCCGGGCCTTAAGCGCAGGGAGAAGGGGCTTCCCAAAAAGCCGGCCCGGGCCGGGGTCAGCATAGTAGAATGAAGGAAAAGGCCCCTTTGCTGACAAAGCCAACTTCTTAGGTTTCGGGTAGAAAAAATAAAAGCAGACATGGGGCCTCGGGTCGGGGGCGCAGCCTAACTAAGAAAGCCTTTCCATTTAGAGTAGAGCGAGAAAGAGCCAGCACGGGCGGTCTGGTATCCGCGTCGATTGGTCAAACAAAGACGACTCCTTCTTAGATTAGATTATTATTATTAGCTTACCCCTAAATAGGATTGAAAGAAAAGAAAGACGGTGAAAGGCTAGTGCAAAAAAGGGTGGTTTTTTTTGTGAAGAAGAGTGAAGAAGCAAACTATCCCCGCTCCCATATTGCTAACTTACTTTACCCCATCTACCCCCCGAAATTTCCTCCGTAGGACCGAGCTGTATGAGGCAGAAACTCGTCCCATGTACGGTTCAGAGACCGAGCCCCACCTCCGCGGGTGCGACTTAGGTTAACTAACACAAAGAAGATAGAGTTCACTCAACGATTGCCTTTGGGTTCCGAACTCCATATGGGGAAGGAGCGTTGTTGTTTGCGAGGTCTCGATCATTTACACGGACCCACTTTTCATTCCATTTGTGGGAATTTTTTGATCTATAAACCGTCTCTAACAAAGGATCGATTCTTTTTTGAGCATGATGAATCACTTCGTGCCGACTTCTTGTCCATTCATTTTCCGGCCTCATATGATAATGGAAAACTGGAGCATTTTCTGTATCGGTGGATGAAGAATCGCGAACATAAGAATTTCTGGTTGACCGTCTTTCCAGAAAAAAGATACTTTCGAGAAAGCACCAGTACGACTGAAGTGGCTATCCATACAAATCTATTTACAGATCTATATGTTTTGATCGGCTCAGGACTGGCCAGAACAGGTGGCTGGTATACTACCATAATGAAACTGCCTTTTATTTTTTTGATTCGGATCGGATTTCTATTGGCTTCGTTGGGAGGCTTACGTAGTTTGTTACATCAGCTCCAAAAGAATAAGTTGCTTTGGAATTAAGTAAGAAAGTTCCGTGGAGTTCTAATTTCATAAAAGAAGGGGCTGCGGCGCGTTAAAGGACTTCTGGATCCCCGGAGCCTCGCTCTGAGAAATTCATGGGGAAAAGCAGGCGAGACAGAATGGACTGGCACTACTAACTAAGCCTTGCCAACTAGTTTCATTGTGGCAATAGCTCAAAGGAAACTTAAGCACTTGTACAATGCTTAAGTCAAAGCTCCTTTCCCTAACCCCTTGTCCCAGCGAACTACCTTTCATTCTGATCATGACTAAAGAAGAGAAAGAACTAGAAGTTGGTCGCGGTGGAACTTTTTTTTTTTTCATTCCCTGCCTTAGGTGCCTTGATGGATTACCTCTTCAGCCTTTTTCGGCTATTTAGTCTTACGGGAAGCGAGTAGGTAGATAGGGCGCTAAGAATAAAAAGCTATCTACCAAGTCAAAAGTGTCCTGGTCCAAATAGGTTCCCGCATTAAGCTAAAGAATCTCTTTCTTGACTAATATAATGACCGGTCATAGTTCTATTTTTCCTTTGAATTTATCATATATATCCCATGAATTTCATTTCGTACCGGAACGTATTCTAAGAGAAGTTCGAATCCGTTTTGTTCGGATATTGATTGGTCTTGGTTTGACATGGTTTACGCGTTACTTGTTTCCGGAAGAGTTCATATTTCTATTAGCTAAACCCTTTCTTACCCTTCCTTTTGACTCTTATTTTGTTTGTACACAATTAACGGAGGCCTTTCCGACATATGTTGCAACGTCTTCAATAACATGCTCAACTTTCATTTTTCCTTTAATAAGTCATCAAATTTGGTCCTTTTTGATCCCCAGTTGCTATGGGGAACAAAGGAAGAAATACAATAGATTCCTCCATTTAAGTGGTTCTCGCTTCTTCTTCTTCCTCTTCCTAACTCTTCACTGGCTAGTTCCCAATCTTTGGCACTTTCTATACTTCTTGGGTGAAACATCAACAAATTCGCTCATGATCAAGTTACAACCTAAGATCTATGACCATATTATGTTAACTCTTCGTATTTCGTTCATTTCATCGGTATGCTCTCAGGTACCTGTCATTCTGATCTGTTTGCTAGAACCAAGGGGTCTTTCTGTAGAAACTTCCACGAACAATCGTCGTTTTTTGATGGTTTTTCCCCTTCTCACAGCTGCTCTTTCCACACCTCCGGATATCTGGTGCCAAATTGTCGCCCGTTTCCTTATTTCTTTGATAATAGAGTTGGCTATCTTTGTGGCATCGATTGTACAAGTTCGCGAAGAGGGCTGGACGAGTCAAATAAGGGAGAGCGGCTCGATTGACAAAAAAAGACGAGTAACCCCCTAGAACCTCACAAAGTGATTCTCAATGAATTCCAGAGCAATTCTCAAACAACATATGCGATTCATTTCCTACAAGATTCGAAGACATAGAAGATTCTTTCCCGCTCAGTGATATATTCCATAAAGAAAAGAGAAAGGAGGGGATAAGACGACTATATAGGAGAGCGAACAGCTTTTGGGAGCGGACCACGGCCGCCCTTTTCCTATCTCTATTTTTCGGGAAGCGCGAAGAGCAAAGCCATTAATGTGGTGGTGAAGGTTATACAGCTAAGATTTTGTTCTGTCTTATATCTTTGAGTGACAATTGCCTTTCCTTCTTTGTCCTTTCTTCGACTTAGAACCTATTTTTTTCTGGGTGATCGAGAATCTCTCTTTCCCAAGCTTTCCTTAGCCAGAATTTTCTGTCCTTTCGGGGTGGTTAGTCCCTAAAAAAAGATAGAAGACTGCGACAAGCGAGAGAAGGCTATCTTGTCAGAAGTAGGTGCACTTCTTCTTCCTCAGACTCGTAGTGGACTCTAGCTTTATTGCGAGCCAAAAATAAGTCTTGTCACAGCCTCGACTTCAAGTAATTGTGATAGGGAATAGGAAAACAGTCCCTTTTCTCCTACTCTAGTCCTTCTAATCCTTGTATTATTTTTTCTTGTAGTAGCCTTTTTTTTTCTAAGTCGTAAAAGTCTTAACCTTTTTCCCTTCCTAATCCATCTATTTCCTTCTTTCGGAAACAGGGACTCCGAGGAATCTCTATCCATTCCCCTAAAGCCTTCTATTGGAATGGCGTATATAATGAAGTAGGTTATTTCAGATTCTGCATTTCGAATCAATCAGATGTGTAAATGAAACTAGCCTACCTAGTTATTGATCAAAACCTTGACAATCGTGTTCATGTTCATAGGTGTTCCATAAAATAGAAAATAGGTCTTGGTAGGGGGCTTACTGGGTTTTAAAAATCTTCTTAATGTATACATTTCAAATACTCATTTTCCCCACGGAATAAGAAGGAAGAAGTCGACAGAATGCCTACCAAATATATTATTGCTAAAAGAAAAGGCCGACACCAACCATGGTGTTCTTTTCAAAATGGAATAGAATTTCGATTCTATTATTTTCAGTAATAGCCTCTTTGCTACTGATCTGATTCCTTTCATTTTTCCTTTCAAAGAAGCGAGAGCTGCTTGGCCCATTCGGGGAATCTCATTGTACGAGTTCAAAATGACTAGTTAGCTGAGGAAATTTTTTAATCGCTGAAGTATAAATGAAATGGTTGATGTGGAAGAACCTCTACAAAGTTTTGGTTCAGTTCCTGGAGAGAGTCTTTTTTCTGTCCTCTTTGGATGGATCTATCCATCTCCATCTTCTCTTCTACTATCTAGAAACCAACACTTGGTCTTTTCTTTCTTAGCCCACACCACAGGCGATTTACTGAGAGGTTCGCGCGCGCAATGTCTTTTCTAATCTACTAGGCAGCCTTTCTCTTTTGCCCCCTACTCTAGAATGACAGTCTCTGACTCGAAGGAAAAAACTCTTAAAGGCTTGTGCCTGCGTCTTAGTCATCTAAGTAGGAAACAAAACTCCACGGGTGAATCTTTTGCCTTTTATTTTGGATCTGATCTTCGGAAGGGCTGCATGCCCGAGCCTCAAGATGAAGAAGGAATAGTCTCTGCTGGCTTTCAATCTCTCAATCTATTGAGCTTCCTAGGATAGAATTGAATTCAGGGAACTTTGATTCTACTCATTGGGATTTTTCCCGTAATCAGCTATTTAGTGAGAGGGTTCGCTGCTGGAAGTTTTCCGATCTTCTCCCTTTAGCTGGGTCGAATGCTTACTATGAAGGTGAATTTGACTGATTGAACTGGGTTGTGAGGGTGGAGAAGACTTCCCCCGCACTCTTCTCTTCGGATCCAGGGTAAATAGGATTCGACTCTATTGTTCTGAACTATGTCTATTCCCACTATTTGATGCCTTAATTCCAGTCTTAGCCGGACCTCGGGCATTCTTCTTTCTTATTAGTCAAGACTCTGGAATCCACTATGTCGGAAATGCAGATCCATCTCGTTTTTCTTGTTCGTGGGGAATGCGGGACTGAAGGTTCCGTCCACCACTTCTTTCAGGTTCGTTCAGCTTTGTTGCCTTTTGTTTTGTATCGCCCCGGTTATAAAAACCACTCATCTCCGTTCGGCCAGCCAGGTTCTTTTTGTGCAAGAACTCTTAACTCGTGTTTTCGAATATCTTTACTGTTCGGCGAATTCTATTTCTTTAGCTCCTCGTCCATATTTTTTTTCCATTCTCGTTCTTCTCCGTCCTTTTTCTTTTGGAAAAAGTTGGAAGAAGCTCCAAGAGACAAATGAGTAAGCAAAACTCTGGTCCAATATTAGGTAGGGGCAATTCCATAGATAGGGGATCTATTTGATTCCATGGGATCGAGTAAGAGACTCTTGTGAGAGCAATGTCAAGCGAAGACCTTGGTAGAGCCTTCGCTCAAGTCTATACTAAGGAGATCCTCTTCCCTGCTTTCTTCTTGTCTTCTCATTTCAGAGGCGAGACTCGAACCTACAAGATCCAAAGTTTTTTCGGACGTCATAACCATCCGGACCTATTCACTTCGAAGTCCAATTCTCTTTCTTCTGGTTTTACTTGTTTGGAGTACTCTTTTCCTCCTTCTGATGAAATCGATTGGGAAAAAGGAGTTTCTATTTTCCGTCAGTTAGTTGAGCGTAATCATTCTTCTATTTTTTCCTCTCCCCTGGCGGGGCTCGAGCATTTCTTTGGTCAAGTTGGTCAATAAGAGCTCTTCTTCCAATCTTTCTTTTGCATTCTGTTTCGATTTTTCTGAAAAAAAGGAAGTTCAAGTGTGATTAAGATCTGTTGAGCTATCCCGGCCGCTTCACTTTTCGGGTTTTCTCTCGTCGCAGGTCGATCATATCAATTCAAAGTCTTAGTCGAAGACTTTTTCTTCTTTTCTTTGCGTGCATGGTAGAAAGGACTTCTCTAATTCAAATAACTTGGGGCTGAAGTATGCTATGATTCCCTAATAACTAGTAACTAAACTGATAAATGCAGCTTGTTATTACTTATAGCGCTTGTGAAATCCTTTATTGCAATGTTAGATATGATAGAATCTCTTTGTGCACAAGGACTAATGGGTGATTCGGTTGGAGAAAGCCAGTAAAAGCAGCGTTCTAAAGAAGGTTTTGGCCTCTTCTAAGTAGGGGCTAATAAGGATTTCCAAATATCTACTAAATCTTGTCTTTTTGAATCTCATGTACTTTATGAACCTCATCTTTCCTATCTCTTCAAAAAAGTTCCTTGAACCCAAGAAATCTTATTCGCTTGCTATCTATTTGACTATTACTTTGACTCCACTCAATTGGTTAAACTCCCCCAATAGATCAACCTCCATTTCCTTTCTGTTCTATCTTGCTCCTGAAGGGAAGCATTCTATTCATGGGATAGATAAAAGAGGGGATAAGTGAAGTTCTTCCACGAACATTTATTTAGTTGTGATGTGGCAGAAGAATATGGAATGGATGCGACGTTGACTATATACGTCAATACGTAATTCGATTCGTGACTTTCGAAGGACTGAAATAGATCAAGGATTTACTTAAATCTCTGAGTTGATACATAGACTATTCTTTGAGCTGGGGCTTGGAAGTTCCCTCTGAAAAAAGCAAGGATTTCATTTTGATAATCAATTACTTTGAAGATTTTTTTCCAAGACTTTTGGATTAGGAAAGAGATCTTCTTTTTCTTCTTGATGCGCTGAAAGCCAACTAAAAGTCTTTATCTATTTTGAAATTTTTATTTTAATTAGTTTACTAGAAATAACATAAATAAAAAAATATCCACTATAGTTTTCTATTTATTATAACATAAATCATTAATAAATAGCTTACATAAAATTGTATTATGTTGCATTTCTTTGTTTCGTTTGTTTTCGCTATCGGATTCGAATACATATACATATTTTTTTTAGGTTTTATCCCTTTTCCTTGGCAGTCCACTTTTTTTTTCTATTGGCCTTTCTTTCTTTTGGATCAATCAACGGTACTCCGAAGTTCTAGATACTTTCCTTATTCATTCTTGTGCTTGGAAGGAGGAAAAACGCATTTGCTATTTTTTAAGTCAATTAGGTCTGCTGTTCTAGGTCTTTTAGGTCTTCCTTCCCTAGTTCTATGGGGACAAAGGTGGCCGGGGGAACCTTATCCTCCTAAACTCTTCTTCTGTTTATTTTTCTGTTGAATGTGACTTGGCACTGGTTTTGGCGTTCAAAAGCTCTTCTGTGCCTGAATAAGACTTTTTTTTTTTTTTTATTGAAGACATGCCCATTCTTTCGTTTTTTCTTATTTTTTCCAGGAAAAGCTCTTCATTATTTTCTTTTAAGGAAAAATATTGAATAGATTGAAAGTCGATTTTCGAAAGAGAGTCCACCTCTTCTTAGTTCTTAGGCGGTCATGACTGTCGAAACACTCGCAAGGGCTGCTCGAAAACTTTTTTAGAAGTTTTGCTTTTTCTCATTGCTGGTCCAAGCTCTCTATTTGCCATTTCTTCAAAAAGCTCCACACCACGTTTTCTCTCGTATTCGATCGATTTGAAAAATAGATATATTAAGTATTCACATAAGTGAAATAAGATCTGAATTCAGTTGGAAAATGGACTGTACAAGGATTGCATCTGAGTCTCACTTTTGAATTCATTTTGGATCTATCTTTTTTATTGATTTAAGTATAAGTCAGAGAGATCATAGGTTCAATAGTTTGGAGAAAACCACTTGTATTTGTTGCGAGTCTGTAAATTTCTTTGTCTTGATCCAAGTGAGTAGAATGGACTTCAAAAAGAGTATAAAGAAGGTTCTTCTCTAGCAAATCTAGCAAAAAGTTCTTCTTCTAATTATTCTTTGTATGTTCCAAATGGCATTGTTGGAATAAATGATGTGCCCTTACCAAAGTTAAGCGGGAACTAGGGCACTGGATCTAAGAGAATCTAACACGTAGAGGGAGCTCTTATACAAGAATAGAAACTGGACAATATTTCGTATATTTTGTATAGAAAGCAAGTTTCGATGGGGTTCCTTCGATCTAGAGAGAAAAAGAGAAGAGATCGACCTCGTTTACTGGCTTTTCTTTAAATAGAAAATGAATCCATGGCATAGCCTTAAGTATTCTATTTTATTATCAATGAAAAGGATGAAAATACGTCCATGAATGGCATCGGTGAACCTAAAAGGAACTCGAAAGAAAAGTAAGGATTACAGAAATCGGAGAAGTGCGAGGTAGAGAGCATTTCCGACTTAAAAGAAGTTCTTGGTTGAACTATTGAACTAAAATAAAGAGAAAAGAATAGGCAATACCAGCCAATCACCGATTGGGATGATTGTACGTGAGTTCTCCTCTATAGAAGACGAAGGATCGTGGGAATCTGCAGCAAGAGTTCTCGTGAAACTTATTATCGTAGAATATATATATTTTGGGTTGGCTTTTTCCTAATGAATAGACTATTAAGAGGAAGATGAAAAGAAAAGGGAACCCATCGAAAGAACTAGGGAAGAGGGTCCCCAAGGCTATCAGAGGAAGAGAGACTTTCTGCCGAAAAAGGAGAAATGTTACATCCAGTCATTTGTCTATTTACGACTTCTTCACCTGATTTCGTTAAAAGTTTCTAATAGATCTGAAAACTCATATTCAGAGAAATCACTTTATTGGCATCGAGCTTGCCCACTTTGGTTTTAAAAAGCCGCCTTTTCCTTCAAGCTAGATAAATAGAGTTAACTGTTTTCTTCATGATAGCGCTTTCGCTCGGAGATTTTTCTTTAGATGTCTTTTTTTTAGTAATACAGTCCGGGGCTTCGTTCCTTCTTGAATTCGCAGCCTTTTTTCATTTTTATACCATCTCGCAAAGAGGCATTGGTCTAAATTCTTTTTGTGGAAAAGAAAATAGATCTTCAATTTACTGCCTATGATTATAGTATACTCGGGACTACAAATAATGCTCTCCCCAACTTCTTCCATAAAATAAATAGAAAAAGAATTCCCCAGATATCCATTGTCTATCAAAAAGGACAGATCCTTTTCCTTATGATATTTTTCATGTATTTAAGGTTGCATCTAGGAACAGAAGCGCGAAGAAAAGACGAAAAAGAGAGAGGTTGGAAAGAGAGGGGGAGAAAGCTAAAAACCCGATCTTACAATTACGTATATAATATATAATAGATAAGTCGAGTTGGACAAGTTCATGTAGTCGAAATCCCATAGGTCTTGTCTTTGAATAGAATCCTTTTGGCTATGGGGGCAGAAATGACCCGGCAAGCAAGATTGATTCATTCCATTGACAGCTTTTTTAAGAGCACATTTCCTTTGCAAAAAATGTTGTATATAATGATAGATAAGAGGTGGTTTGAAGTTGAGTGAATGCAACAAGAGGATTGGTGCCCATCGAAGAGAACAAATAGATAAAACGGACCTTTCACTTCAGTACAAAATGGTACTCCAGTCGTATTCGTCTTAGACTAGAATCCAAAAACTCTTCAAAAAAAGAGAGGAAAATAGAGAACGAATCAGGATTAAGAACGCAAGCAAGGGCTTTGGGAATTGACGTCCCTCTGTTAGTAAAAGATCCGGTCTTCTCCCCCAAGGCAGCGTACCACTTTCTAAAGGCTGCCGGAGATCTTATTCGCATTCAGTAGACGACATCTCACCAGTTCCTTGACTCATCATATTCGTTCGCTTTAGCTAGTCTTTCTTTGCACCAGGAGGAAACTAAGTCACCCCGTAACACAGGTTCTCGACATCATATGCGTCGAATCTTTTTAGGACAAGCAGAAAAGACGGTGAAGGAATCTATTTTTGGAGGAAAAACGGGTGAGATTTTAGGACGGACTGCATTCTCTACTAGAACTTTCGTAGATTTGGCCAGTCTTTAGCGAGTTTTTTATTTCTTAAGTCATAGATGCATAGCTTCTGAACCGCGAGCCGTGAATCATAGCCATATCGTGTAGTGAGGTATGAAAATTCCAGCCATACACGTTTTACTGTGGATGACACAAAGGCGACCTAGCGCTTCTATACTCGAAAGGACCTTTTCTAAATGAAAATAGACGAAACAGGAAGTGGGAATCGATAGAGAAGTTTCGCAGTTTACGGGCAGACGGGGCCTTGAAAGGATTTTACCCCTTCCCCATCAGCATGAAACTTTTCAAAAAATACACTTCCAAATGAAATCCTGAAGAATCTTGAAGTAGGATTTTATTTCTGAAAGAAAGTGAAAGGATATATCTTGTTTGTGATTAATGCCCCTCCTCTGAACGTGACATCTACTTTCTATAAACCATCATCTTGTTTAGTATTTTATCTCTGACATGACATTGGAAGAAGACTCCTCCGTTTGTTAAGCTAAGGACTTCTTGGATTCATCGAAGTCAAAAGAAAAAAGAAAGTTTGATTGAGCTAATGAAGATAGACCGGAACCCCAATTCCCATTCCAGCATCGGAAACAGACAGACTCCGAGAGCGAGAACAGAAAGAAGTCCAATCTACAGCATCAGATGTAGAGCTAAGATCTCTGGAAGGAGAGAAGAAAGAGGAGGGAAAGAAAGCACTTATGAGAAAGGGGAAGAAAGAATCCTACTCGGATCAATCAGCCGGAGAAGCATAGCAAAAGAAATGGGAAAAAAGAATCAAAGGAAGGTGCTTCTGTCAGACGAAGAGGGAAGACAAAGAAGAAGAAGGGGGACCAGCTCAGATTGAGGATCCGCTTAGGTGAAAGATGAATAGGGTAAGAGTTTGGGGAAGAGAGAGAATGATTACATTCACTACGCCCGTCCACTCCAGTTCGAAAAAGAAGCATATTATCCCCAAGAGCTCATGGGTCTCGTACTTACATATAGGATCTTCCACATCAGTAGCTGGGTAGTGAGAAAGGCAGGGCGAAGAGAGAAGAAAGGAAAGCATAAAAATAGTACCAAGACTCTATCCATTGAGTGAAAGGAGTCTCCTAGTTTACCTGAAAGCGACCAATCCCCCAACTCCTCAGAGAGGCTCTTCAAGACCTGGGAAAGTGCTAGCGCCACTAGAAAAGAAGGGATAAGACAAGAAATAGGTGGTCTATGCTATGAGATTCCACAACTTAAGGACAAGACTTCTATCGAGTAGTCTGCGCACTATCCAAAGCAGTTTCCAGAAAGCATAGAAGGCCCGGAACCAGTCTAATCTATTCTATTTTTGCTTTCCAGAATGATATGCCTAGACAGCTCAAAGACATAACAGAGAATAAGGGAGATAGGACAATGTAAAGTGGAAGCAAGAGACCAAAAGAAGGAGAGTCTAGGTTAGCAAGAAGATCGTCCTCGCCTTCCGCCCATCTTTCCTATCAACCAGAAGCCTGGACTCGGCTATGTTCTTGGAGCGGGGGCTATTCGACACAGAATTCAGCTTCAAAGACATAAGTCCCGATCTCATGGGACAAGATTTCCACAGAAAGCCGTACAGGAGCTGCAGTCAGAACTTAGAGAAAGTATGGAAGAGCGAACCTAAGCAGAACCGAGTCAAGATATCCTTGGACCGCATAGCAATAATATAAAAGAGAGACCCAAAAGAAAGAAGCTTGGGGAGCCAGTACGAGCAGCGGAAGTCGAACCTACGCAAGCCCTTGCTCCAGGAGATTGACCTAGAGAGAAAAGACAGACTCAACCAGCGAGCATGGACTAGCTTGAGGCAGAACATGTAGAGGCAGCAGACAAAAGAAAGTATAGAGATATCGGATCGATTCCAGCAAAAGGAAGCTTAAGTCGAAGAAGGTTCTTACCCCAAAAAGATTGGGATGCCCTCGAATTTCGAAGAGCGTGGACCTTGAAAGCGGTACAGGAGCTAAGTACAGAACTGAGGGAGAAAGCTTCGGGGTATGCGTGTGACAGAAAGAACTCAGCATTTTGACAACAGGATCCTTATTCTCAGTGATAGTGACCACGGTAAAGGCTGTATAGTAAGGCCGGGGAAGTCTCTCGGGCTAAGGGAATAGGCCTAGTTTTCGACTAATCCGACTTCCAATAGCACAGAAAGAGAAGGGCTCAATGTCCAGGGACTTTAGGGAAAAGAGTGTTAACGAACGCAGTCGCTCGAGTGCTAACGAGAGAGTCTGACGAGACTCGATTGTCCATGAGAGGACCGGGAACTCGACAAAAAGGAGAGGGGAAGGGAAATGATGTATGCAGTTCAGGGAGTCATCCTAGATCCGCCGGAAGACTTGTTCTTACATAAGAAAAGTCGATCCGACACACGCATGGACAAGACGAAAAAAGCAAAACCCTGCTTTTCCGGATAGAGAGAGCATAGGCCCTGGCTATCCCTCCCAGTCCAGAATGCCTCAGAAAAAAGAGAAGAGCGAAGTTTTAGTCAATAAGCGCTGTCTATAATATATTCATCCTATATAAAGGACGGAAAAAGATTGGACTCGAATTAAAAGAAAGAAGTATGATTTCAAAAGGTCGAGCAGGGACTCAAAGAGGCAAGAGCCGATCCCCGCAGAGTACAAGCAAGAGCGAAGGTCTAGACAAGACTAAGGATTAGAAGCTCCCCCCATAGTAATGGGCACCTCGATGCCGGTTTGGCGCTTTCCTATGTGCCAAGCAAGTCCAAGGACTAGTACGGACGTAAGTGGAGTGTAGAAACTTCGTCCAAGTCAGATGTGGGAGATCAATGATATCTATGCTCCATAGGACCAGGAAGGATCATACCTCTAGTATCAGAGGTATCGTGACCAAGGGAAAGCGAGAGTAGCCAAATGCGAAGCAGAGAACTATAGAACTAAAGAGTACCAAGAGGAATGCTATCCCGAAAGGGAGTCACCTCGTAAGCGCGAAGGAATCCAGAACAAGCACCCGAATAAAATCATAATCCCACGAGACCCAGCTCCGGAGAGAGCAGATTGATAGAGACATTCTAGGAAAAGGACCGGTACATAGAAAGAAAGCCAAAAAGCAATGCAATGATCCATGAAATTGGTTTGGGGGCACGCACCGTCCGCTAGGGAATGGCGAGAATGCGAATTTCTAAGACCTACTTAATAAAGAAGCAGGAAAAGGTAGGAGGATAGGTCATTGACAGCGAGCAAGAGAAAGTATAGTCAAAATAGAGAAGCTCACAAAAGAGAAAATAGCAGAGGGGTGATTCTCCTAGAGTCCAAAGAAGCAAGCAAACATGACTCAAAGACTCCATCGACAAGGTAAGAAAGAAGGCCTTAGGAACCGGAGAAAGGTAAAAATAATAAAAGAACAAGCACAAAGCTTCAATACTTGCGCTAGGGTTTTTATGGATTGGAGTTCCCCTACGATTTCGAGTGATCATCACTCTAGGCTTGCTTCCAAGCGAACCATCGCTGTTCACTTGACAATAAGAGCTAAAAGAGGAATCTTGCAAACTTTGTCAATCAAAATGCAGATCTATCTGACCAAGCAAAACAGGTCTTGCCTTCTAACTCCAGTGGGAACTAAGTAAGGAGTGGAAATGAAAAAGAAAAAGAGTACAAGTACCTTTACCTTTTGATGAATTTCACACTATCCAAAAAATTTCTAGAAATAGGAAGAAGAAAGAGCGACTTAATTGGGGAAGGGTTGCATGGCTGTCAGAAGAATGTTTTTGTTTCTTTGGTTGTGGAGATGATTCTCCTGTCTCTTCACAGAAAAAATTGTCCATTGTTCGAGTTCCGTTCCAGGGCGATTTATTGACATAGCTCATCTATCTTTTGTTGGCTAAGAAGACTAGTTCTGTTTACCAAATCTCCCAAGGCAAAAAGACTAGAGCTGCAAGATACAAAAAGGGGGGTGGGTGTTTTCTTTTTTGCCATTTTTCATCCGTGAATTGTTAATTCACCCTGCTGACTCTCTGTAATCTAATAGTTTTTTCACGTGTGAGTTCTAGACAAGGTATCGAATCTTTTTTTTTTTCAATATCTAGAGAGAATATAGAAATAGACTAAGACTTCGCTTCGAATTTAAATGAAGAAATAAGAAAAAATAGTTTTGTTTTATAGTTGTTCCAGAGAATATAGGCCGGCTTTGACTCGACTGAATGTTCAGGTGAAACTTCGGAAAAGTTCTCTTATAGAAATAAGATTCTTGTATTTTTCCCTCCTGCTGAGAAAGCATTCGTTCTTCAGCCCCATTCCTTTTTTTGTCATAAGACTTCAATTGGTACGCGAAAAAAATAGGCCAATTCCGCAGCTTTTTGTTCAATTTCTCGCGGAGTCAAATTCTCAT
>JAYMSI010000011.1:0-15000 GCA_036897315.1 Plantago indica
TAAAAGATCATGTAGAAGACCTTCTCACCTTGATGACTTTGATAGAGTTCTGCACCAAGTTTTCCATCCATCTTAGAATAGGAAGCTACTTCTAATAGCCTTCTTGTATGGAATGTTCGGTCGGTAGCATGTTAAGAAGAAAATTCTTCTTCTGCTAGCCTTCCTTTTATTGCTCTCCAAACTCCGCCTTCTTTCAATATAGCTAACTTTATACACACGCACATCATCATGTTTAAATGTAGGTTTGCCTAGCTTTCAGATAAATAATATATTAGATGGAGTTGGGGAAGGCTTAGTTCGCTTCTCTACTCTCTTGAATTTGCTGCATTCTTTTCTCTCTTATATTATTTCGAGTTAAGATATGTCGACTATCCCCAAATACTGGTATGCTCTATTCGTTCACACTTGCTAGCTACCGAGTTTTCCTTATCCTACAGCTCTTTATCTCTGTACCAGTCTTGACAATTTCACTTGAGAACGAACGGGAGATGGTCAAGCTCATACTAAGAGTAATGGAACCCCAATATATTTACCAAGGTAACAGTAATGCCATAAGATATTGTGCTTTTTCGATTCCATTATCAAAAATTTCTACGTTACATCACCACTTAGAAAGTTTGGAAAATTTCATGCCTCGGTTGAATGAAATTTGGAAGTTAATAAGTGTACAATAAACTATTCCTAATTCATAAGAACAACGAGCAATATTTGGAAGGAGGTGAGGCGGAAAGGAAGTAATTGAATTTGAGTGCCCAAACAATGGGTGATCTCTCTCCACCGCATGGGAAATCCCTTTTGCAATTCCAATATCGATATGAGAAAATCCACCCATATTCTTCATAGCAGGCCTATAACTTTAGACACGTCTTTGTTGAGCCTTTAGGTTAAGAGTTCGAATGTGAGTGATAGGTTAGTTCAGAGTTAGGTCAATAGCGTGTGACTTATAGGTTATTGGATACCCGTTATGTTGGCCATCTTATAGACAATATCCTACTTTAAATAGATTTGATCGGGCCTAAGACCAATCTAGACCGGAGCGCCCTCCTTTAGGGTATCGCCTTTAGCCCCATTCCCTAAACTCCACACACAATGGAAGCCTGTTGTCCAAGATATTGATTGTAAATGTTTTAGCTCTCTTTTTTTGATTCTTCCTAAAAGTCTTTTATATTTTAGATGTGCCTGTAAATCTCCTTCTGTATCTCCGCACCTAAGGTATTCCATGATAGGCCCGCCCAGGATCTTCTTAGATCTTTCGTAGCGTTCACTTGCGAACGTCCCCATTTTAGTTCTTACAGTTGGAACCTCATAGATTCACTGCTACTATAGTCCCTTTGTTCTATCTAGTAAATCCTTGGTATGACCATCTTCTTCTTTCTGCTCGTTCCCAATCTACCTGTTCTGTAAGACTGATTTCATCTCAGATATAATTTTCTCTTTTTCTCAAAGTAGCTTGGACTTTCTATGATTTGTATTCAGAATATCCTACTTAGACTAGGGGCATTTCAATACCAGACTCAACGTACTTTGGATTATCACGAATTCTTTCTTTTTCCAAAAAAGGATCCCTTGCTTTCAGAGGGCAAGTGTTCTAGAATGGCCCCTGTATTTGGTTCTTTGTTCTTCTAAGAGATTTCATGATGGATTTCTGGACCGGAATCGATCGGAACTTGACTTCATTACGAGAATACTAGGATCTTTGGATTCATATACCCCTTCTTTGTTCTCCCCCCCTTTCTTCTCAATCTGCTGTCCATTTTTAAAGAGCATTCTCTTTTCACTAAGCTTGCTCTGAGTTATATGGTGCCTCTTCTTCTTCTTTTCTAGCCGTAACTCTACGAATTCGTTTAGAGCTACTAGACCTTCTTTCGATCTTTCTTCCAGGATACGGAGTTATGGGAACCTGCATACATGGGGTCGACGAAAGGTTCTATTCTAGTGTTCTCCGGACCTCGCGTGAGCGAACTGTCTCTCTTGGTCTATCTCTACTCTGATTCTTTTTTCCTGCTTTCTTCTTTTTCTTCTCCGACGCTGAGTCGCTCTTGGAAAGTTCTTTCGCCTTAGGTATGAGGCGCGTGCTTATTTATGAGCCCCCTCATTTCCCCAAGGATGAGTCCTCTTTGGATTAGTGGAAAAGCAGGTTTCTTAAAGGAAGCTCCTTTATTTGCCTTTGCCGAAGACGGATGCTTCCCTAGGTTTTATAGGCTATTGGGTAGATAGGAATGGAATAGGCATAGCGCTAACAAGCTACTTCCTTATGGTTCACGTTTCTTACTTTGTCCTATGAGTCTTCGCAAGGGATCCGAAGCAAAGCCCAAGGCTGGCTCCCCTTCGAAGGAACTGAACTCCGAAATGGTTTCCAGGCAATGGTCGATGTCTCTTTTCCAAGCTCTGAACTCATTTCCTTCCTTGATACCAGAGTCAGCTGTACCGTTTTGGTTCTCTCTCTCCCTTTCGAGTTCTCTCTTCTAAGGGATTCCTTGAACCCCCTTTAGAGATGAGGTTGGGAACTCTCTCCTCTTGTTTGACTGGGTAGGGCTCGAACCTATGAAAAAAACTTTTAGGCTATTTCAGGGACCTCCGCTTATCTTTTTTAGTTCCGCCAGTCAATTGTTTTGTTCTTTCACAAAGCTTTCAGTGAGTCCTTTGACTCCTACGTAGTGGAAGACCTCGTTTGGCTCCCATCCCCACCCTCATCCTGTAGCCTGCCTAGATCTGAGCTCGTAGAAAGTGGATGTCCCTTTCGTGTAATTTCCAAGGACCAGGTTGGTGGAAGCTATGGCTCATTGCTAGCTTCTTTTTCCATATTCCCATTGAATCTCGTATTAAGCCGGTGGGAGGTCCTGGCTTCTATCCGAGAGAGAGTAGGGTCAATATAAAAGAATTGAAGGGAAATGCATTTTTTCAGAATATGTATGACAAATCTACGAAAAAGAAGAAAGAATTCGTATTTTCTCACCCAGATCTACGTTTCCTAGAAAGCGGTAGGAAGGGCGGATCCCGTGGTGCCAGCTAGAAGAGACATCGAGAAAGACATTGCCTATAGGCTAGCGATATCAGATCTTACTAGCTCATAGGCACCTGCATTTCGGCTATTCGACACCATAAAAGATAGGATTATGTTCTAAAAGCTCGACTGCTGCCCATTTGGCAAGTACGGGTATGGATTAGAGCAGGGAGAAGAAAAAAGCCCAGATCGGGAAGGAGTTTTCCGTGAACTAGGTGAATGCGAAGCAGCCAAGACCGAGTTGATAACGGCGGAATCTAACTAATCTACCTTAAGAAGAGGACTTCTATTCCGACTTCCCAATCGGTCGCACAGAAACTGCAGGAGACGGGGCTGATGCGATAGAAGTTTGGAGAATGATAAGATGGTCGCGACTTTCGCCAATTAGGTTTCAATTGCAAGTACAATGATCTATGCACAGCGGAGGGCTGAGCCACAGAAAGAGCGGAAGTAAATCCAATAAATTCTTACAGAATCTCATATCCATTTGGTCCCATCTATCTTCCATGATTCATGGACAAGAAAAACCTACCTTAGATAGAGGGCAGAGATTGATAGGTAGGACAAAGAGCCTGGGATAGAGAGAGGGAGAAAGAGAAAAAAGAGGACGCCGACCCTCCAGAATAAGGTCTCATAGAAGAGGCCGAAGCTTCTGTCAATAGCTAGTAAGCTATCTTTTCGGAGTTAGATTAACTCTGTGCTTAAGACAAGTGATTTGGCAAAGCGTTGTGACTTCTTCCCTAAGTAAAGGGCTCTGAACCCGTGTAAGCTGCGTCCATGAGATGAGAATGGAAGATGGAGTCAGAAAGGGAAGCCCTATCCACGACGAATCGGAATACTTCATCAGGCACTTCGTCCAGTTGACTCACTTTCGCAAAAGCGGTCCTTCGAAAGGAGACAGAGAATGGATTCGACCTTCGTAGTTCGATCGAAAATCCCTTCTATGGCTCAAAGGATTCCCACTGACTTCCTAAGTTTCATCTTCATCTTATTCGTAAGCTCGAACTTTCAAGGCTTCTCTTAGGCTTCCGTCGATGACTCGTGCAGGGACTTTTTCCAACATGTAGGTATGAGGAGTAGGAGATAGACAGAGTGGGTAAAGAGATCGTCCACTTAGATTCCTGCCCCCTTTCGTAGATCCGAGATCCAGGAACTAGTCTCTTTCGTGTCCTGGACCTAGAACTCTTGCTTGTAGACTCGCAGCGGAGCCCATTTCTTGGTGCTTGCTCTACCAAGACGATTTCTTAATTCCCATAAAAGGACCTCGAGATGCTAATCCACGAAAAAGGATACGAGACATTCTAAACAACTTATATACGGAACGAGATCGACCCGTGGAAATACATCGGTTTCTTACTCGCGAAAAGGAACTATTTCTTGGCCATCTGGACAACTTAGAACGATGTTGGTCCCGCATATCAGACGGAAGCTCGGGATCTTTACAAAAGGATTTCGAAAGCTTTCGTCTCCATTCATATTTAGCCGCGAGCAATCTACGTTTGTGATCTTGTCTATTTCTCTTTTCCGACATATTCCAGACCCTCCTCTTTTTGTAAAAAGCCGCTCCATAATGATAAAGTCTCATCTTGTGTGTTGGACGAAGTGACAATAGTCACATTGAAGCCTCGAATCTCTTCGAAGATCTCGAAATGCTCTTCCAGTTCTGGAGAGAATTCGCAAAACTCCCTTTCCATCGAGAATGGAATAGAGTTTTCCCCTATTTCGACCGGAGAATCGAATAGAGACATGACTGTCGAGATTCGGATCCAAAAATCAGACATTCCATGACCTCGGAGAGTGCTTTGTTGGGCTAGGTCACTCACAGTGCCTTTGGGGTCTTGAGTGGCCCCGGAGCGAAAGGACTTTCCTGGCGAAGACCTTTCTCTTTGTAGGAATTTCTGACCGCACGAAATCTCCATGGCCACCTTTCCCTTTTGGACAGAAGGGCACTTCTTAGGGACTATTCGTATTTCAGACAATCCAGGAACTTCCATAACGTTGGCGTAATTCGATTTAAGCAACGGATCCTGACGTAATACATTTTCGTAATGAAAAGAGAGTAGAAACATAAGTAGTTGGCTTTTACAGTCTATACAATAAGCACTGGGGCCCTATCTCTAAAAAAGATAGCTGCTTGACCTTCACACTCATCAGTTTCCACAAATCCACACTCTAAGGAAAAGAGAGAAAAACAAAGAAATAGGTCCTTTGCTCTTGATGTAGCTGCTCCTTTTCTAGTTAGAGAGATTGCTTCGAGCGCCTTGCTAGGGAATGGGATGAAGAGCGAAAGAGTTTTTTTAGGGTCGACTGCTGAAGGACAAAACAAATAAGAATAGGAACTTTAGCGTATTATTTCCAAGATCTCTATTCCGTTTCGGATGATAGATTGCACAGAGTAGCTAGATTGTCTCTTTTCTTTTTTTTTCAATGGGATGTTTCATTTCATTTACATCTAATCGAATTTATACTAATCATGATAGATTTTTTTCAATTCGTTTAGTGTTCTGGCTATTGGACCACTCTATTAGAAATAGAAATTAGGTTCCAAAAATGCTTAAACTAGGCTCCTCTAAAAAAGGAATCGATTTGTCTCTTTCTGTCTTGCCAATCCAATGGTAACCAGAGACTTCAACACAAGAAGCCGGCCTTATCCTCCTTACTTAGACTCCTCAAGAATTCTTCGAGTCTTTTTCGCTTTTCCAAAGCCGTACTTTCACAGGTGAGAATACGGGGGCGGGGGATAGAGACCACCTTCTTCCTAGGTTTTTAGCCGAGCCGATCTGACTCCTGAGTGAAAGAATAACTCTAACCTACGAACTCCAAAAGTCACCTTAGCAATCCACGGCACTTTTTCTATATTATTATATAAAGAAAGAATAAGTTGGATTTTTCGCTCTTCCTGACAAGGTCATTGAAATTCCTGGGGCACTTACGCACCGAGAAATCTCTTCCTTTATCTCTTTTTCGGGTGGATATACCACAAAAGGCTCATCTAGGTATGTTTCTCACATCAACATTAGCTGCTCAGTAGCCCTTTTTTCAGGTAGAATTTACTTGGCAACAGGACTCTAAGTCAACTAGCTAGGTTATAGGAAGGATATAATGGATAGAAAGAATCGCATCTGAATGTCTTCATTCGAGGAGAGCGCCATATAAATTTTTATAAGAAGTCAATTCCATCTCCATTCCGGTCTCTGTTGCCACATTAGACCTGGTCTAGACGAGTTCGCACATTGTTCAAAATTGGTTATGCTATTTCTTTTTTGTAATGAAACGAAGCTAAATAGAATCGTGTAAAAACCTTTGCTTTGTACTCCAATAGAAAGTTTTTTTTAGGATTCAATCAGCCCTCTGGGCCGTGCGGCATACTTATTATCGTAGTAAGGGATCTATTAAAATCCTACTCTTTAATAGTTCTTTCATTTTTTGAAAAATATTTATTGACTTGTTGAGATTAACTTGATATTCCGTATAGCATAGCGAAACCAACCAATCCCCTGTAGGGACACATAAATGGAGCAGAGAAAGATCCTACTCTACCTATGATGGCCCCACGTGATGTCTCGTTTAAGCACCTTTTTTAGCTTACAATTCATGAATGAATGAATAAGGGATTTCTCAAGACTTCCTTTTTTTTAAAGAAATAGGGAATATAGGAATCCCATTCAAAGGATCCTTGTACTACGTGAGCGTAAGACGACTGTTCATCTATATACGGACAAGTATAAGCCTATGCGATCGATGCAAAGGCCCTTCTTCAGCACATCGATTGGCCAAATACAAGAGGGGACGAAGAAAGCACGTTGCTGGCTTGGATTCTGCTAGGATAATGATACGATTACGGAATCCAATAGCGGCACTTTCACTTAAAAAATAGGGCTAGAATCGAATCTAGTGATCAAAGCCTCGACCAATCTTCGCCCACACTACTTTACACAAAAACAAAGATGTCATAAGAACCCGGCTTAAGGAATAGGTTGATAATGGGGCATCCCCCGAAGCTAAGCCCATAAAAACCCATCCTCCGTTCGAGACGGCAACCCAACATGAAGTTAGCAGCGCGAGTAAAGGACGAAGAAGGGAGAGCTACTTTTGGTGGATAGAACGTAGGTTCCTCTAAGAAATACTAATAAGTTCGAATCCAATGGACTAGAAGTATCAGAAAAAGATGAAATGAAGTAAACAATGCCTCTTAAACCTCATACAAGGAGATATGTCCAATCAGACACAACAGGGCGAAAAGACGAGCTTCTAAATAAGGCTAGGATTCTCTTTTATAGAAGCTTGAAAAAGCTATTTTCATTGGCCTTTCATTCTTTCAAAAAAGAGAAGGGATTGTGATTCTTCTCGGTTAAGCTATTTCGGGGTTCTAAACTATCATTCTTTAACAAGATAGTAGTTTTCCTTTTAGTCTTCTCTTTGGATTTCTTCTTAAAAAGATATGCACAAAGGACTTGCATATGTTAAGCATAAATAGATCTACCTCTTTCCAGCGTCCGAAAATCCAAGAAAAGCTGCCTTTTTTGGCATATTTTCCTTCCTTCGGTTAAGTCCTTCTTCTCTTAGGATATTTCCTATTCTCTCCCTCTTAGCTGCTAATCGAATTCCCCAACTTCACTCTCAGCAAGATCTTGGCAGCGACGGCCTTCTCTTTTGCCGTCCTCTTCTTCGCGTGCTACTTTACCCCCAGTGATAGCTTGGCAAACAGTGCTTCAAATCAAAGTCAAAGGGCGGCCTGCAATGACTCAGGACTAGTAGTTACGGCTAACTCTTTCTCCCTAGATAGCCTAGGCGAAGAGCCTGTGGGATGGGGATAGATACGTCCACCTCACCTTTTCCCAAGGGTTCGGGACTTCCCCTTAAGGCTCACTTTTCACGAGTTCATTTCAAAGCATTTCGCCAAACGAGGCTCCTTTGTCTTTAGCCATCGGTTCATAAGGTCTATGGCCCCACATCATGGAAATGCTAGACCAAACCACATTATATCATCCTTAACTTAAGAAGAGCTATATGCCCTTCACCGACTTTTCTTACTTCTAAGAGAAGGCTCACTAAGACATATGTGGAACTAGCTCATGGGAATCGTGAATTAGTACTATATAGTATAATAGCCGCCTGTCAGAACTTCCACGAAGACTAGACCATAATATAAAAATGATGGTTTGGATAAACCAGGCGAGCCCCCATCATAGGATTAAGGGAGGCACATCAACAATGTTATCGACTTGCTGAGATACGAATATAACTTTCCTAAGAAATTGGTACAAATACTACCAGTTGGATTTTTTCTACGCCCTAGAGAACTCCTGGACTCTGCAATTGGATAACGAAAACTTAACAACCTGCCCAAGTCTTCGTGCTACTTTCCACCGGCGATGGCTTACCGCTGCACGAAGCAAAAGTCCTGCAGATCATAGATCAGGCAGCAATGACACAGCCCATGGAGTCACGACGACCTAAGACTTCTATTATGTTTATGTATATGATCATACCCTCTCTCAAAAGATCCTCACAGCTCCCCTTTTTGGAACTTCAATCCTATCTATCGTTCTTCTCTAATTGATTCGCCCCAATAAAAGCCATTCTGACAGGTGCACTCTTCATTCTACCTTTCCTATTCTGACTTGTCAAGCGGATCTATCTATTAGAATAAGATATTTCTCATACGTGACAACATAGATCAAATTGCGTATATAAAGATATAAAGATGAAAGTCGTTCCGGTGCTGTGAACTCGATGTAAAGAGAAAAAGAATTGGGTTTTGATGATCACCTATGTAAAAAGAGAAAGAAAACAATGACTGGAAAGGCGATGGAAAAGAAAGACTAAATAGAGAATATTTTTAGTGATGAGTGTTGAATAAACTTCCACTCGCGAATAAAGTCAAAGCACTCCAAGACTAGCTTGCATTTTACTATCTAAGTCTGATCAAGAAATCCGAAAAAAAGCATAAACGCGAGAATGGAATGTAGCTCCGGATAGTTTCATTAAATAGATCTGCAGCAAGTTGAACATATAACATATATTGAGTAGAACTATATGTCAAAGAGATGCATAGATTTGCCTTCAAAGGCTGCGCCTATGGTCTTTGGTGAACTGAGGAAAATGCAGAATCACAATAAAACATCTGGAATGATATTCATTAAATCATATTTCTTAGCTTGCCGCTTTCTACTTGTATTTGTACTTACTTCCACGTGTCAACATCCTTTTTTATATACGTAATTCTTTGTTTGTTAATTCGAATGGAGACTGGATCACCCTAGAATGGTGCACAAGCTAATAGAACCATACTAAAAAAAAGCATTACACTATAAACGGAGCCTTTTATGTAGTTTTTTCCACGTACTCGTCCATGTCTTCATTCTCCTTTTTTCCAAAAGGGATCTCGCTGTCAAAGAAAGCCCTGATTCTGCCCTCTAAGTTCATCTGGAGACCTAGAGTGAAAGATCGGGCGTGAATCCATCAATCCTTCACTTTACTAGTTTACTAGCAGGAAATCCTTTGAATCGAAAGGTCTTGAACGGGCCATAGATAGCACAACTCTCCCTTAGTTGTTAATAGGAAGTAGATCAGGCACGGTCCCAGTACAGGTATTGAAGACAGAAAGCCACTTGATTCTTCGAAAGGGGTTCTCATTGTAAATAGACTACTTAGAGTCCATGGGGGTTTTCTCAAAAAGAATGAGTCCAACGTAGGGAAAATGTCGCATTTAACAACTTTCTAGAAATAGACTCTTTTAGAAGTAGTTTCCATACTTTAGTTTAGAAAGAAGAAAGAATAGGAAAAGAGAGAATAATAGAAAAAGATCTTGACGGAGGCTACTTTCCAGAAGAGAAGTTCCTAGATTCCGCCACCTATGCATCTAGCGAGTCCTGGTCAAGGCGATAAGAACCTAAAACGTTTGGGAGGATGGAAGGTAGCCCTTCTTTTTCGTTGGGCATTGCAATTCTATCAACCAATGAATCGAATGTCAGAATCGAGAATGCCATTTTTATTGTTTTTGTCTAGG
The DNA here is from genome assembly GCA_036897315.1 of Plantago indica. Taxonomy (NCBI): domain Eukaryota; kingdom Viridiplantae; phylum Streptophyta; class Magnoliopsida; order Lamiales; family Plantaginaceae; genus Plantago; species Plantago indica. Next base: position 10,017 of record JAYMSI010000011.1, read on the forward strand.
AAGGATGCCCAGTTTTAGTGTAAGCCATAGGATCTTTTCCTCCTCGAAGTGGCAATGCATTAATCAATTCTTTTCTAGGTTGAGAAAGTCGCGTGAAATCTTTTTCGTCTTTAAGGGTTTCTGCCTAGATCTCATTTAGGGGATGGGAGCTCCTTTCTTTTCTTTCTTTTAGCTCTCCTCTCTCTGATCATTTCAGAATCTCATAAGAGAAGAAAAATGTAATTCGAAAGGCTTTTCTTTTCTCTGGCATCGTTCGGTCCTATCAGCACCAGAAAATCCCTAGAGATTTCACCACCTTCCCTCTACCATAGAAAGCTTCATTACATACACGGAAAACCAAAAAAATCTCATGATCTGTAAATGAAAGAATATAGTTTCATTTCAAAAAGCAATCAAAAAAATGTGATTAAGGCCTACCCCGGGTTACTTTTGTTTAGTCGAATAATGACGAAAACGAAGAAAAGAAAGGTGCAATAAACGATCATCCAATCCATTAGAGATGGAAACCTTATTCACCGAGTAAAAGGGATTTCAGAAGTTTTACTTTTACAGATCGGTACCTAGCTTCGACTACAGGCCCCAGAGAAAGCGGGCTAGCAACAGTAGTCATGGTAGGATTTTTTTTACGTCATTTTTGAATCGTCTCATACTTAGAACCAATGGAATGTCCTTTATAACAGAAGAGAAAAAGGGAGGAGAAGTGACTAATTCATGGATAAGCTATTCGAGAATAAATGTATCTATTTCGAAGCATCCTGGTGAAACCTCTCGAGCAGGAATAAGAGCTGTAGAATTAATATGGGGCTCTTATTTACGAAAGAAGATATGAAATAGATAAGACTACCACTACAAAATCCTCCTACACCAAATAAACATGTCTATTTCATCGCTCCTATTCCCTTTCCGAGAAAATGCCCAGAGTGAAGTCTTCAAGGTTGTCATTGTTAGGTTAGATTTAAGGTATTCAACTGGGGAAGCTTACCTTACAGCTGGTTCTCCTAATTTCTCCAACTCAGTTGAGCTACTAACGTCTCCTATTGATGAGTTATTTCATAAACTCGACTAAGTAGGAGAGTATAGAAGAATTGGAAACGCTGGAATAAAAAGAAAGGTTTTCCTAGACCCTAGTGGACTAATCTCCCTTTCCTCTTTTTTCCATTTCTTTAAGATCATATGCACTCTTAGTTATAAGGTAGAGCTTAGTGATTTATTGAAAAGAAGGTAGGAGATCACCCAAAAGGATATCTTTTCCATGCCCTTCGGGAACATTCGCCAAAACAACTCTGTCCTACATGCCCTATTCCCTTATGAAGTCTCTGGCTTTGAGGCTCTGAGAAGCACTTCTTTTACAAAAATGATTTTGTCTGGATTCCTCGTTCAAGAATAGAACATCAAACACGAACGAAAGAGAGACCTCGAAGGTCAAGGTAGCTGAAACAAAGAAAAGAAGCCAAGCATAGATAGGTAGGCATCTAAAGCGTCCAAGAACCAAAGAGACACAGGAAATCAGAGGGGACTTGGGCCAATTTTCTAGGGAGTCCATTCTCTCTCTACTGCCCCTACAGAATTCATACTAGTGGTCACTGTTTTCTTGTCGTTCATTGGGAGTCGAACGAAAGCACAGCGTTCCGGGGGAGGAAGAGAGAAACAGAACGAAAGATCCTAAAAAGGAGATGGACAGAGCAGACAAGAGGAAGACCAGAGAAGCTTCCCTAATCCAATGGAAGAACTCGGCTGCTTTAGAAAGGATTCTCCCAGATGACAAACAGAAATAGGAGGAAGAAAAGGTCCAAACAAGATCCTTTAGTGTATATGCACTTTCCGAAGAAGAACTCGAATCCATAGTGAAAGAAAAGCATTTGTTTTCTAAAGAAAAGAACTCAGAAAAAGTAAAACCCTATCTTACCAATAACATCCGATCCTCAGTAACAGACGGAAAAAAACCTCAGTTACTCTTGATTTGTATACGCATGCCTCACCCCGGCGACTAGTGCTCTAACGACGAATCTAAATCCGGACCTCCGGACCAAGAAAGAGGCTACCCCTGACACCATACACTGGCCGTCCACGACAGGGAAATCAGAGACAGAGGAAAGATCCATCACCTAGTACCAAAGAAAACAACTAATTCATAGTTTGCGATAGATGTGGCAACCCTCGAAAGAAACTAACTGAAGGGATATTCCAACTGCTACTAAGAAGGTCGACTCTTCCAGAGAATCTCATCCAGAGCGGAATCAGAGCTCGAAAGCCAAGAGCTGGAGAGAGAGGACCAGCATAGAAGGACGAAAGGGAGTTCATCCAGAAAATAAAAGAGAAGGATAAACCTATCTCCTAGCACATCTTTTAAGAAAGATCTTATTTCAGAGATTTCAGAGATAGAGGAGATATCGAATCTTATACTCTCCAGTCTTGTTCAGTTTCTAAAGATTCCTTAAAAAAAGGTTCTTTAAGGATGGCATATATAGAATAATACATCTATCTCAAACCCTCAATGAATGGCCAAGAAAATCACACTGCCAACTACGTCCTCACCTGGCAACTTGGAAAGCAGGGGGATCCAGTTAAGAAAACCCTTCGTCTAAGGCCAATGGACTGCCTTCGTTCTAAAAGAGTGAGCCTGGTATTTAAAGAAATAATCTATTCCGACTTCAAATCTGAAAAAGAAAGCAAGCCGCGTTTCACTAAGGATCTAGTACACCGCACCGTGAATAACAAAAGAGGAGGGATGTTCGAATCGATCAATCAGAATTCCGTATAGAAACAAGGTGCTTCGAGAAGAAGAAGACGTCAAGTCCGCAGGGCACTTATGCCCGAGCCATAGACTATCCAAGAAAGAATAGGACTCATGAAAGAAAGCGGGGCTAAACAGATCATTACTCCAAATCCAATGTCCTCTTTTAATCATGAAGTAGGAATTGGAATCATCAACCATAGACTAAACTAATGAATGCCAGCCCCAGGTCTTCTATACAACACAGCGACAGTGAACTAGAAGAACCGCTCACGACAAAAAAAAAGGTAGATCAAAGGGGTTGGCGGAGACGGAGTAGTCCCATTTCTGCCCTTGATGGAAGCAGAAGACAGATAAGGCACTTGGCAGAAACACCTGCTTCCTCTTACTTAACTCAAGTGGAAAGGAGAGCAACGAGTGAAGAGAGGACAAAAAAGAGAAAGAAGCGATCTCTACCAACCTAACTATTTAAGCAGGCTGGAATCCCTAGAGTCTTAGGTAGGACCAAAAGAAGAGCACAAGACCCATCAAAGGACCTAGAATTAAGTAAAGCACACGTAAAACTTTGCCTAAGTCCCGCAGCACAGTCCGGGCAAGAGATTAGGGAATCTCAGAGAAAGACTGCTTGGAGATAGAAGGTAGGCTTTGTCGAAAAAGAAGGTACAGAATTCTAGTCATAGTTGGGACTAATAGCCCCTTATGCACTAACATTGGCCCCGTAGAATGGTCTTTGAGGAGCTAAATAAGAGCAGATTTCCAAGTGTCATAGGGGTCTTCGACGCCCTAGTTATGAAAATTACGTACCAACCAACTCGTTCAAAGGACTTAAAAGTCCATTTCATTTCTTCAGAACGATTCCATGAGAAAGACTTGTAGGAGAGAGAAAGGAAGTCATTTCGACTTCGATAAGAGAAGAGGGAAAGTGAGACAAAAGGAAATAGACTTGGACAGAAATGCGAACTCAACAGAAAAAGAAAAGAGATGGCTTTATGGTTATGGAAAAGGACTCGACTCAAAGGATAGGAAGAGGAAGATAGTGCAATCCATCTGACCATCTGAGGGTGCCCTAGCGAAAGAGAAATGGTAAAATAGAGGAGATTAGGCTGTGAAGATTCTGCAACGAGGCTTAATGAAGCTTTCCAATCAAAGAAGAGGAATCCAGGTCAAAGTGTCTTAGATGATGCACGTACTAGTTCTAGGCCATTAGGGTCCCTTTTGCCGGTTCTATCTGTTAGCCTAGTATCCGGATCAATCCATCTTAAGGTCCTACGTCCTTCTATGCAAGCAAGAGGGAAGAATTCACTTAAAAGGATGTTTCTAGCATAAGGAGAATCTCTTGTCTCTAGATCAATATCGTGTTCCTATCCAATTATCTCTGTGCTGCCTATGGCCTTTTTCTCCCTCACCTAAGCAGCATCTTAGGTTGTAAGGGATAATAAATAGAAGGTGTATTTAACCGGCTAAGCTAGAGTGTGCTATAACTCCAGTTGAAAAAGTGATGTCAGAATCTTCCACTATTACAAAGAAGAAAAAGCACCAAGTAGGCTCGACCAATTCTACTATTCTTCGTGAAGGGGCCTTCCAACATTCAGAGATTTCTCTTTCACATCTAGATCTAGGGAGAATAAACCCCGTCTAGGAAAGTGTAGCTTGGTTGACTCTGTCATAGATGTATGAATAGGAGGGTCTCAAACCTGACAGAAATCGCCCGACTTCGACTTCGTTCAACGAACATCCTAAGCCTAGGCCCCATACACCCGGTCACGAGACCCTAACTTGAGAGTCTTCCTCGCGTACCGACTTATCTCATAGATCAGAATAGCCCCAAGAAGGGGGTGCTACACGAGCTGTCGGCCTCAAAGCATTAAAGTACAGCAAGAGGGATCTTCTTTGTTTGGAGGGCCATTTCCCATCCAACAACATAACTTGTATATAAACATCCAGTCGAAATGCGGATCGACAGAGAAGAAAGCTCGGGACAAAACTAGAAAAGGAAATCGCAGAGACAAGGCCCGGGCTATGGCTATAAAGAGAGGTCTATGAAGAATCGATCATGTAGGACGTTGACGCCTGCCCCCAGAAGCGAAAGAAATACATGGGGAAGCGAAGTGGACAAGAGAAGAGAGGAAAGATGCAATGTAGGGATCAAAGAAATAGATCAATAAGAGAAGAAAACACAAAAGGTTTTAGTCGTGGGGGTAGCGAGACCTTCTGTGGGGCAAGGGCTCTGATTAAACATAGATCGATGAA
>JAYMSI010000012.1:0-7500 GCA_036897315.1 Plantago indica
TTTTTTGGTTAGACGCATGGAATTAGCTAAACATTTTATTTTTTCCAATATAGAACCAAAATAGATGGTTTTTTGTTTATTACCAGTCCTTCCTCCTGAGTTAAGACCAATTTTTCAGATAGATGGGGGTAAATTAATGAGCTCATATATTAATGAACTCTATAAAATAATTTTCTGTCGGAACAATACTCTTACTGATCTATTAACAACATTTACGCCTGGCGAATTAATAATGTGTCAGGAGAAATTTAGTACAAGAAGCCGTGGCTACACTTCTTTATAATGGAATCCGAGCGCAACCAATGAGGGATGGTCATAATCAAGTTTATAAGTAATTTTCTGATATAATTGAAGGCAAAGAGGGAAGATTTCGCGAGACTCTGCTTGGCAAATGGGTCAATTATTCAGGTCCTTTCGTCATTGTCGTAGGTCCTTTTCATTACATCGATGTGGATTACCCCGTGAAATCGAAATCGAGCTTTTTCCGCCATTTTTAATTCGTGATTGAATTAAACAAGATCTTGCTTCGAACATAGGAGTTTCTAAGAGTCAAATTCGGAAAAAAACAACCTAACCTATTTTATGGGAAATACTTCAAGAAGTTATGCAGGCGTATCCTGTATTGCTGAATAGAGCACCCACTTAAGTATACAGGCATTCCAGTTTTAGTGGAGGGGCTTGCTATTTACCAGTGCCAAGAAGATCGACAGGGAGTATGGACGGAATGGCATGGAGCTTCTCCCATAGAAATGGATGTCGCTATCGCTGTGTTGCGGACTCCCCTGGAAAAGAGTATATGGTCTTGCGTCTACGCCGGTTAGGTTAGCATCGCTGAACTGAAGAAAGAAGTCCGCAAGGGGTAGGTAACCTTTGAGGACTGAAGAATGAGGTACTTAGGGCAGGTTTTAGATAGATCCTATAGTGGGGGTCTTCTATTTTGCTACTTGGGGCTACCTATTGGAGCCATATTTCTGAACTATTGAGCAATGGGTTGGGCATATTGAATGCCAACAATTTGTTTGGCAGGCAGAGTTGGTATAAATCTAGATGTAGGAGAGTAGCCACTTAAGCATACATAGATAAGTAATGAAGGAGTTGTGTTTAAAAATCACTCGAAAAGTTGGTCCGTCAGGCTCGACTTCCAATCATCTACAACATTTCTTTCCATCTTAAATGCTGGTCTGTTCTGCTTAGCCTGCTTCTGAGTTCGATAGGTCGGATCCACTAATTAAAGAAGTAGCCTTGGCTATTAGCTTAGCCTAGGAGGAAAGCTGCTTTCTCGCACACAGCCTTAGATGCCGACCTATCTCTACACTACTGCTAAATCTTAGTCAAAGCAAAAACAGCTTTAGGCAGATTTTTGGTAGATCAAAAATACACTTAGTTATATGCTTAACACATGATGTTCGGACAAGATTCTAGTTTCGAAGGTCGGACTGATGGACAAGTCAGAACAACCTGACCCTAGAAAAGCGAACTACAGCTAGAGGCTGCTAAAATAAGAAAAAGAAAGGAGGATCTCCCCAAAATCCGATGCAAAGTATACGTGTGAGATGTGAACTACGAGGACTCCCAGGCTTGATTGAATAGTAAAGTAAGCATGGGCGAACGTTAAAGGAATAAGACATCTGATTATGCATCTTGAAGAATCAATATGAAATAGGCTAAAGACTAAAGAAAAAAAAAGGAGAAGCTGGGATGAGTGGTTTACAGAATAAAGTCGTATATAGTCTACTGCTAGTTCATGAACAAAAGACCATAATATCTTAGACGACCCTCATTCTTATATAATATATGTACGGCTCGAAAAAAAAATGATGGAATGGAAGGCAAAAGGGCCTACCACCAGTGCGGTGAAGTAGTCTTTTAAAGCACATATAGCAGCTGCGGTAACGAAAAGCCATAAAGGCCTAATGTTAGGGTAAACTATGACTGGTCCAGAGCCTATGGATGCTATTCTACATAGGAATAAACATCTACTATCTGGTTTAGCAACAATCATAATTTTATCGTCCCCAAAACGATTGACAAATGAGAAGTCTAGCCGTTTTATCCAAAGGTCTGCCTCCCCGTTTCAGATTATCCAAGGATGACACTACTTTAGACTTAAAAAGTAGTAGAATATAATGCGTATAGTAAGATCTTGTCGTCCCCCTAGTTTTGGCAAACAAGCAGACAAAGAGAAAGAATCTCGTTAGGAAAAAGGACTTTTCATAGGATCCTAAATGGTGTCCTTTCCTTATGAGTGAAATCTATCAACCTGCCATTTCTAAAGGCGAGCTCCTTCCACAACTGCGTTTTTCTGTTTCTATTAAGTCAAAAACCGAAGACTTCGTTTTGCTTTTGGTCCGGGTCATCCAAAAATGAAAAGTGCCATTCCCTTTGAAGCCTAAGAATTCCTGTGAAATATGTAGAATTTAGAAAAGCCCACTATCCTCTTTCTTCAGAAGTCTGTGTTTTCTAGGTCCCTTCTTAGATTTTTGGGACCAGTAATGAGCTTCTTTTCAATGTTCTTGAAATTTTTTCTTTTATTTTACTACTCATCGAATCAATGTCCTCTCCGAGAATCCATTTATGACCGTTATAGGCACCGAGCCTAGCCCCAACTTTCTTCTAAGATTAAAACACAGGAGCTTTTTTAATAAACATAACCTATCACCGCACAGCTTACCTACGAGGATTTCTTGCAGGCTTCTTCCTTTTTATGAAAACTTTGAAGGGTCGCTTAAGTCCTTTCCTTTACCTTAATATTGAGTTCTTAGGTCAAGTCAAGATCAGAAAGGTAAGAGGATATTCGGGCGATTCTATACTCTGTCTCTAGATAGAACTACGCAGATAATTCTACCACGGATGGGTGCTCGTAAGAAAATGCTAAAAAACTACGAAATTCTTTCTAATCTGCTTTCATCTAGCTTTAATTTATTCTACGTCATAGACTCATATATTCCCTTTTTCATTATTGGATCTTAGATCCCGCTCTAAACCGCAAAAAGTGTTTCTCGGGTGCGTAAGACTTCCTATCTCCCATTTTCCCAATATTGATTGAAGTAGATCAATAGAATATAGATAGAAAAAGCTCTGGCTTATCGAAAACAATGTTGTACCCAGGGTTGAAGACAGGATTATAGAACCCGCTGTAAGCATATGCTTCAGAGGCTTGCCTGACTGCATAATGAGATTTCGGTAAGATCGGCCGGGACAACGGAAATGGTACTTTGTCTTCTAAAAGATGGTCTTGGTGCTTCGCTTTCAAGGATTCCAGGCGAATGGTTTGCGAACTTAGAGTTCATTTATGACCCGTGCCCCAAAGGAAGTTGTCCCTAGTGGTCGATTAGTAAGCGAGGGTAAACTCTCATTTAAATAATAAAAATAGAAATACGGATAGGATATCCCAGCAACTCTGGGCTAAGCTTACTTCCAGCAACTCATAAATCAGGTTATCCCAGTCAATTTACCAAGGCATTTGGGGGAATTTAAGCCAACACAAGACCTACTCTTCTACTAATAAGTGTAGTTTTACTTTCTTACCTAAAGGATTCGAGCCCGTGTTTATGAACTATTCGAGATTAATGAATTATACATATTATCGTTTCTGTGATTGGGGAAACTTGGAAGTAAATTCGAGACACCTCTTTACTTTGGTATTTGGTAAAAGCATTCACTTTATATAAAAAATATGTGTGAGTGATTGATTCGATAATCTATAGTATGATAAAGAAAGTAATAAGAATCCTTCTTTTTCATAAACATCTTTGCCAAAGTGGGCGGTATCAGCAAGGTAGCACAAGAAAGGAGAATGAGGGTTGAAACCCTTACGAAGGGACAAGAATGCAATAGGAGACTTGGGATTCTATTTATCTCATTTACAACAAAAACAAAACCCATAGATCCCTTATGGGATATGGGAGCAACCTGCCCTTCTTTATTAGTTAGCTATAAAGTCCCCTCATCTTTCAACTAAATAAATTGTATGAAAAATAACATGGAAGAATCCACTTCAGTAGTTTCGAGATGAATGATTGGAATTATTGGATTCATTCCGTGGATTTTCTCGTATAGAAGAATTGACTATTAGAAGAACTGAGCTGTCTGAATAAGAAGAAATTGAACTCCCTTTCCTTAACAGTTTCTTTTTTCGAGACTTCATCCGACTCAAAGCTAACCGGAATAGAGTCAAGTTGGGTTAGTAAGTGCCTCCTCCATAAGCACAAAGTAAATCCACTAAGAATAAGAAGGGCCCTGAATCCTCTTTGGGGCTAAGATACCATTCCGTTGACTTATAAGGTAGAGGTTGTTGAGCTCGTACTAGGGGGGCTTACGTAATTCCAACTAGAACTCTCCACTTTATACTGTCCAAATTGTACCTCAATTAGAGATAGAAGAGAGAGTCACTCTGTTAGCTAGGAAGAATGGAGAGAGAAAAAGACAGAAAAGAGGACGATTTCACTCATTTTTTGAAATACGGCCGATGGCTCTTCTACTACCACTAGTTAGAAAACTCCGAATTTACTCTACTATGATTAAGATCCTTGCTTCCACTCTTGATTGATTTATTACTTCTAGTTGCTAAAATGACTGAATAATAGGCTTCGAGGAATCTCTGATTTGCAGGCAATTGATTTATAGTACACCTCTTTGCCTAACTTGACTAATTTAAAAGACACTTCCACAAAGGCTTCACAAAGGCCCTAAATTCGAAGACTTGATCGAGAGGAGTTCTCTGCTTCCTTCTACATTGAGATGTTAAAGAAAAAATCCCATGTTTAGGCATCATTTTTAGCAACATTAAAATAAGCTGGTGTTGCCGCTATTAGCATAGATTCGAATCCGATCCTATAAGCAGTTGACTGATTGAAGCAACAAATTGCGAACATAGAATTACACAAAAAAGGAAGCATGGACCCCATGTAGGCCTCCCTAACCCGGCCTTATAGCCTTCTCGGTGGGTTAATGCTATAGTTACAAGAGACCCCAAAAACAAAAGAAAGGGGAAGAGTGGACTCTAATCCGCAGATCGAAGACCATTCTATGATATAGACTCAATAGGCAAGATAGGCAAGATAGGCAAGACAGCACAGGCGTGTTAGTTGCTAACCACACGAAGGGGAATCTACTTTCCATAGGATAAACGCCTCTGTCCAATTGAAAAAGGAAAGACAAAACTAGATCTGCTTTGAAAGACTTCTCAAGAGATCTAAGAGTCTTCTCTGATTTTATAGTCAACTTAGAATAGAAGATAAAAGATGGTGGTAACTCCTCTTACTCAACCTGGGACTGCTATTCAACAATTTTGGCAAGAACAGTGTACAATCTTTGTGGGGCACAAGGGCCTTCATGAAAAGAGTTGGCTTAGAAGAATGGGTCTTTCTTCTAAGACTAATCCAATTTTCAAAGAAGTAAAGATAAGATTTAGTGTCATTTACTTACGATTCCACAGCATAAAATCAAAGTCAAGGGCGCATGCAAAGAAAAAAGGAGATTGATCTTCCGTGCAAAGAAAGATCAGGATCGAATTTCTCTCTTTCTTGTTTCCATATGTTTGGTCTAGGTCGAAGCGGATATTGCAGAGCGGAGAACGAAAGCGGAAAAAGAGCCAACATTTTTTTTTCTTTAAGCAAAGCCTGCCTAATCCTTTTGTACTCCTTCTATCCCATGACTTTCTTTACAACCGACACTTCCAGAACGAATTCGAAAAGATCTTGACTATTGAATTTGTTAACTCTTTTCTAGGAGGGGCTACTAAGAGCCAATTTCCTTCTTTTGACATGGCCCGGGGGGTGGTCCATAGTTTTCACTAGGTAGACAGGCATTTTGAATGACACTGAGCATAACGAAAAGCTAGCTTCACATTTTTGCCTAGGGAAAGCGAGCACTTTTTGGAAAGTTTTCATTCTGGGGTGAACTCTTGCCCCTTTATGTACCTTTCTTTGAAACTTTGCCGTTCTCCTATCCTATATATATTATTCGTTTCGTCGAGTCAATTACACATCTATCTCTTCTACGATAATCCATCTATCTAAAAGAATTCACCGACCTGTCCAAAAGAAGGCTTGTAGGTCTCTGGTTTGATACAAGTAAGAATCCCCTAATTAAAATGATGATTGCTATATAATGTGTCTATTTCCTCTCCTGTTCATAAGTCCACTATCTACCGTACTGCGCCTCTTTTCTTTCTTTTTTTATTCCTTCCAATATCTATTCCTAAAAACTCTTTCAAGTAAATATGTATAGATGGAGTTGGGCTCAAGCTCACGAAGAAGTATAGCCGTGAATGCAAAATAGACTAAGAGATAAGACTTTTCCAATTTGAACGTGACAATTTAGATCCTATGTAGCACAAGCCTTCCCAGAAGAGTGGATTCCATAAAAAGAGTCCCAGTAGGAAGAGTACGCCGCGAGGCTCTTTGCAAGGGAAGTTTCCTTTCTCTTACGTCAATTGTCCGGAAAAGTCGTCCGAAGGTTAAAAAAAACTGGAAATCAATGCAACGCCAAAAAACTATCGAGTTCTTACAACTCTTAGAAAAGGAGAAGACTTTAGCACAGAGCTCAGAAGTTTCATATTCCTATCCTAGAAGGTCCAAATACGCAAGGGTATTTCCACTAGAAAAGAGAATTAGCATTTGAAATAGAAAATAAGGTAAGGCGAGAAAAGCCTCGGTCCTATGAGTCTCGAGAGGATAGTGCTATGATCAAAAGGAAAGGAACTGAAATGGAAATGATGAGATTTGGAATGTCAAGCTCGTCCTAATACCAATACTTTGATTTGTTCATTTCCGATACTGAAAAGCGATCTAGAGCAGTACAATAAAAAATAGAAAGAATAGAAAGTAGAGCATGCTGGTGTAGTATGCTCTGTGAGAAGAAAGGACTCCTAAAGAAAGAAGAAGATATTCCATTTCCACTAGAAAATGAGAATAAAAAGAAGGGACTTTGACACGATCAACAATGGTAATCTATGAGAATCTGTACTGCTTGCTTGGTCTTCATTTTCTCTTATTATTAGTTCGTCTAGTCCCAATCGAAAGGAATGATATTTGGGGGAGAAGGTCTTCTATCTAGTGACTTAAGACGGAAGCTAGTCGATTAGGAATTAGCTTTCTATTGAACAACATTTCAAGCTTGAATCAGGAACCTTCTTACTTATCCCAAGTTTTATAAATAATTAAGTAAGAGAAGCACTAAGCGATAAATCCCTGTATATCCTACCTATCAGACCTTTACTCTCCAATTATGATTGGCTCAAGGAAGACCTATGTGGTCAACGAAGGATTCCATATCCCTATGGAAAGGTTGGATGGGGCAGATTTACTAGAAAAGAAAAAGATCCATAGAAGAGTTCTCACGGGACAAAGAAAGAGAGCTGTGAAGCGTTGGTGACGCTGGTGTGGAAGATTGGACACACCGGGACTCGAAAAGTGTCTCGACTCCAACCCGTCCTTGGTTCGAAAACGGCTAATCAGAAATATAAAGTTGGGAATAGGAAATGATAATTTAGACTAC
>JAYMSI010000012.1:15000-18790 GCA_036897315.1 Plantago indica
TCTTTCGTCTATTCTTGGTTGTCCGAACAAGAATGCTTCCTCTCCTCAAAGGTCCTTTCCAGATCGCTCTATTTCCAATTTCATATTGTCCATCCGAAACTCCTTTTTTGCCCCTTTAAAGGATCTTGTTTCCCTTGACTTGGGAATGGGATTTTTTGTTTTATTTTTTTTTTAATGTATTTCTTTGACTCAATTCTTTCTATTCTGTTTCAGCCTTGAATCTATCCTCTTGGTGGATGTGCAGAGTCCTAGTAGCTCTCTCTCTTTAGGATCCATCAGGGTTCCCTTTGCTATCGTTTAGCGCTCGGTTTTCATTCTTTTTTTTTTCGTTCAGAACATCGTAGCCTATAAAGAAGAGTTCCCATAGGTAGGATTCTTTTTTGGAATAGTCCGTCCAGGAAGACCCTTCTCATTGCTTCCTTTCTGTAGTCGGTAGTTGACCGATGGTTACTGACTCCTCACCTGTTTTAGCCTTCTCTCTTCAAATTTCCTATTATACTACTTTCCAGGAAATCCGGGTCGCTGTCAAAATGTTCGAATTCTTTCTCGAAATGGCTCCGGTCTTTGTGATATTCCCGATAGCCAGTAGCTCTCCACTGCCAAAGACGTATCTTTCTTCATTCTACGCAATTCTTTGAAGTGGTGACTCATTTCCGATCCCATCTGATCCTCATCGCTTCCATCTTTCTGGCAGCAGCTTTTGCATCTAGTTCGAATGATATGAAATGGGAATGAAGTTCATTCGAATAGAAGAAAGATGTCAATCGATTCCCTTTTCCCTAGGCTTTTTGGTGTCAAATTGACTCGAAAAGACGCCACTTTTCTGCCAAAAAAGTTCGACTTAGCTACATGCTTAACACATGCAGGTCGGTGGGTCAAAACTCGAGACATAATGGGAAGTCTCAGTCCGATCCGAGTTTAGCCATTTTTCCAGATTCGATTCCGTCCGTAAGTAAGTCGTATTACTTTTGGCCCAGGAAGGATCTCGTACTATCCTTCTCCAGTCAATCGAAGGATTTGAACCCTCGGCGGAACGGTGAAACACAAGGCTGCTCTATCCTATGGATCGATTATCTATTCATCGATCTCAACGGATTCATGGGGTTAGGGCCTTTGTTGAAAGCGCAAAGACTCTACCTGAGTGGATTCGTTTTTATTGGACTTGGAAAAAGATAGGCATGGCTTGTTATCTTACGGAATTCTCGGAGGGCTCTTACGTTCTGCTCTTTCTGGATGTGCACTTGGTCGCATCAGCCAAAAAGGCAGGGTTTCCATCTATAGTAAATGAAAAGTTTCATTTTCTTGGTAGCTCTGCTTAAGTCAAATGCCATTTGTTACATTGGGGCCTAGGTCGAATGCACTTTTCGATTTCGATGAGGTCCTTTAGTAGGGAAATTCTCATTGAAAACATTTTCCGCTAAGTGCCTTTCGCTTTTCTTATTTTTCGTGATCGTTCATTAGGGAAAATGCTTCGATTGGGTTTTTCCTTAAGGGGAAAGGAATAGTCTTTTTTTTGTTCTGTTTCATTCATAAGCAAGGTCGTAACTTGATTGAATACAACATACTTGTTTATTTATAGGTAGCTCTCTTTTTCTAAGGAGCCCTCTTCAGAACTTCATAAGTAGTCAATTCTGAGTGCATTAGTAAGGGGTTCCTTCCTATGTTCAGCCAGCTCAAGCAAGAACTTTAGGATGACTCTTGGTTGAGTCAGTGCATAGTCCTCAATTAGTCGCTTCTCTTTGGAGTTTCGGTTGGGATTCGAAGCTTGCTTTGCTTTTGAAGTTCTCTATAGCGCTTGGCGTTGTGCCTGGAGTTGGGGTTCCGCGTATCGTACTTTCCCTCTGTTCTGTATTGGCCTTTCGTCTCGTTTCCCGTCTAGTCCCGCCCTGTCCTTTCTGCGGAGCTTTCTTTCGCATCCTCTTTCCCGCCGTTGCCTCATTCTCAAGTATGGGGTAAACTGCCAGCTCTATTGCCTTAGGAGGATCAAATCTGTTGCATGGCAGCGACTAGGGTCCGGTCTAGAATAAGTAGTTGGGCTGCCCTGGACTTGTCTCCGGCCAGTTCCTAGAGTCTTTCGTGAGACCTCTTTGGACTAGATTGTTAAGCTCCCGTTGCAGAGAGGATTCCGCTTGCCTTTGATTTTCCGATCTTCCAGTCAATGGAATTGAAGTGCAGTTTTTTTTTCTTTGTCTATTGTTTTCCATTCTATTCTGGGACATGGCCTGTTTAGTTAGACGCTTACGTATCGGAGTCTAGTCCGTTAGGTCTGTGAGGCGTTTCTACTCCTCTTTTTGGGGGTATTCTGAGCTATTTTTCTTTGTCTACCTTGATTCGTTGTGTACAATGTGAATAAGGCGACTTCAGCAGTCAGTGCCATTAATCCAACCAAGAAAATAGAGTAGCTCAATTTCAGAAAGGCTTTGCACCAACCGGCGCTGGTAGATAGGTCCTATGATTGCATTTGAATTCCATCTACTTATTATTTTAGCAGCATAGGAATGAGAGTAATAGTGGACCCACTTGAAACAGCGGAGGGCATGCGTTCACCTGGACCATGACAGGACTGGTACCTATGTTGGTCATTCTTTGGAGTCTCATTTTTGTCCTAAAGGCAAATCCGCTCTGTTTCTTGGTACATATGGAGAAGGAGGAAGGTTGAAATGAGTTCGAGAATAGGTAGCCATAGACAGGAAGTCCTGTGCCCCTGCGGGAGCTGTGAGAATCTATCCCTATAGGAGAGAACATGCGGACTATCCATAGTAAAGTAAGGAGGTCGTCATGACTGCTAGTCCAGGTTCAGTCCCTACCGATCTATGATCTGAATGACTAATGTTCAGTCAAGTGCGAAGGTCTCACTTCCGGAAAGTAGGAAGCAGCAGGTGGCGGTGTTAGGCTTTGGTTATCCAATTGCGGACGACGGCCATTTTGTTTAGTTGTATAGGTAGCAAAGTTCCAGTAAGAAGTCGTGGTACCAAACTGTTTCTGAGAAAGCATTCTTAGTTAGTAAGTGGGTGACCCCTTCTTAATGGTATCTGTGAGAGCCTCGTAAGAGGGGTTAGAAAATAGGCTGTTTCCTGGTCTAGATGATTGGCCGAGTCTTCTACTTTATATGACGATGGCGTAGAGACTAGGCATGATTGGTTGACGGCGTGGCATCATTCCGAACGAGTTCTGGTCGCTTAGCGGCCTCATCCCTATTAGAAGTCCTGTTGCTCATTCGAAAGTGGTATCTTTATTTAGGGATTTTTCCTGTTTTGAATTCAGGTAAACTCTTTCGACATGGATTTGTGTCCGCAGGTTGCTTTGGGTTAGCAGCTCTCCTTCCTTAGTATGACTCTTGGTTAGATCCTTTTTCTGTGTCTAGCTTCACTACTCAACGACTCTCTGCTGAGCACTTCTTCGTAATCGGTAGCCTGCCTTGGCGTGATGGCAGGATGGATGGTCGATCGCGAGCAGGATGCATTGTGGGTTGTCATCAACAGGAGAATTTGTTGTCCTAGTGGTCTGGTCGTACTAGTACCGCTGTGGCTCATTCTGGTTTAGTCGAATTGATGTCCCCCAGGACCTATTCGTCTCATCAGAAAGAAGATGACAGAAGAAAGGGACAAGAGCCGTTTTGGTTATTCGGAGGTCTGCGCAGATGGAAGTGGTACGTGAGTTGGGTTTAGAACGTCGTGAGACAGTTCGGTTCCTCTCTACCGTTGGTGTCAAAGGGAGAACTGCGAGGAGCCAACCCTAGTACGAGAGGACTGGGTTCGGTCAACCTATGGTCTACCGGTTGTTATGCCAA